>SJOL01009403.1:973936-1014711 GCA_004794785.1 Opisthorchis felineus | reverse complement strand
TCCTCACTGCGCCTGGTTGGAGACGCTGCAAGATATGGCTGCCAACCGATGTCAGTGGCGATCTTGTTGTCAGTTTCTATCCAGATTGCCTGAATGAGTGTCTGGAGGCGTAGGCACCTCGGAATGATTGTAGTAAGCTAGCGCTAAGTCCCTTCCCCGTCCACCTTTATTCTTTCCTTCACAATAATGGTTTCAAATAAATCATGGTTGTACGGCAGCGAAGCATCGGTATTGAACACTGATGTCATGCTGTCGATGATGATGATGATGAAGCAAGCTGACGTGTCGACAGTCTGAAGTAAACTGCCGGCTATGTAGGGAGTCCGGGTATTCCCGATCCAGTAATATAGCATGATCTGATACTTCGAAACAGTAAGATGCATTCCGTTAGCGCACTCTCTTCTCTTTAAAAGGCCCAACTTTATATACATGTTGGAAAGTGAAGGACTAAGGAGGGTGTCAGTTGGTACGCTATCCAGAATTTCAAGTCTATGTGCTCTTTCCATTATATCGCCAATGCAAAGGTCAGAGAGGGGAAAGTTAAGGCGCTCTAGGCAAGCTACACTTGACCTGCATAGTGCTAACGAAACCTGTCAACAACCCCTAATGTTGCTCTTTGAATAAGTACATAGAGCCCTTAAAGCTCTGAGATATTTATTGAACACTCGTCGGTGAAACAAAGCTCTTTTTTTTTCTTTCGGACGATTATCTCCTGAGACAGGATTAGTTCGCTGCAGAAGTGTCTCGGATATACGCCAGTGATCGGTTGTCAGACCTGCAAAGACCGCAATCCACTGTCCACTCCAATGACGGATTCCGCAGACCACAGGGAAGCCGAGCTGCTCCGTGTCGGTCTTGACCATTCTTAACCAGGTCTTCCGTTGTCTTCCGGAGCGATAACACCATCCTTGATATAAAGAAGAGGTCAATGTCTGTTTGGCAATTCTGACATCGATCCTGTGCAACATATGTCCAAACCATTGCAGACGCCGTCAATGAAGATGAGATAGGTGTGGTAGGCGATGACAACGTTTTAGGATCTCATTATTAGACATCTCTAGTCACCGGAATTTCACTATGCGTCGGGGACACCAGTGGACAAAAACTTCCAGATATCTCCTGTTAGTAGAGACCGTATTTCACAGGCGCAAATCAAAACCGGACGGATGTCTGCATTGAAGCCCAACCTAAAGCTGTTACCTTTTCGTGGTGGTCGAGCTTCTGCGCTGCAATGATCCTGCGGGCTATAGTGGCTGGAACTCGGTTCCTAAAGGTTTAACCATGCCAGGAAGGTCAACAGGGAGCAGTCCGATGAAGAAGAGCGAGTCCTCGTACTACGAGGCGGTCTGGAGGTAAGGTCGCACTTTCCTCTGCGATAGAAGTGAGCTGTTTCCCCCAGGCGACCAGCATGTCCATATACATGGGAGCAGCGATGCTGCTTCCCTGGAGGAAGGATGGGTTGAAGAAGGTCGGCCCTAGAAACCGCATACTGCGATCGCCCAACGGTTGACCGTGGCCGCCGGCATATGATTCAATACGGTCGAAACGCCTTTAAAACCAAAGAACCCGGCACTGCCCAAAATGCACCTGATTTGCGCAGTTACACTAGGGGTAAGGCAGTAATGCCTTATTCCCTGTGCTCTCCGGCCGGGCCGGCCCCCTGCAGCCAAGTGGGTCAGACTATTGAGTCAAAGGCTCAAGGTGGGGTGCCTCAACCAAAACCCCTTCTTCGGCTTGGGCAACCGGGAAGTACCATTCGCCCTTGCAGCCCTTCGCTCACTGGCCTTCTTCCACACTCCCTCCTCCCTCATCGTACAATGCAGTGCAATCAAACCATCTGCCAACCCCCCTAGCCACTATTCCGTGTCTAAACCTTCGCCCAGAAGAATAAAGCAAAATAATCACCTACCAACCTCAAAAGATCTGATCCACGTTGCAACCTTTAATGTCCGTACTTTATATCAAATTGGGCAACAGGCATCTCTTGCTGAAAACTTGCTCCCCTGTCTGTCGATGCATGTTTTGTCTCCGAAACACGCATACAAGACCCCACTTCGGTCGTGCTCCTCAAGCCGCTTAGGACGAGTTCAGACTTTCCACATTTCACTCTTCGGGTATCTGGCGATTTTGACGCAATGGCTCGTGATATCTACGGTGTGGGAGTTGCACTCAGCCCCAAGGCTGAAAGCGCCTTACTGGACTGGATCCCAGTAAACAGTCATTGCGCTGTGCGGTTGTTTGGCCCAATTAAGATTAACGCAGGTCGATGCGGTAAACGGTGTTTGTTTGTCGTATCAGCATACGCCCAAACAGACTGCAGTTCTGAAACTGAGAATGGCGCGTTTTAGCAAGATCTGCCACGACTGCTTCGGTCGGCAAGAAGGACGGATATAGTAATCCTGGCGGGTGATACGAATGCCGAAGTTGGACGACTAAGTCCGGAAGAAGCACAGTTAGGTGGTATATTTGGAATCCATGCTGAGCGTACGGATAATGGGGAGCGGCTTCTTCAGTTGTGTGCAGATCATCGTCTGTTCCTGGCCAGTACGAACTCCCAACACAAACACTCACACCGAGTTACTTGGAGGCCACCTACCACAAGACAGTCGTGGACTCAAATGGACCATATGGCTATCAGTTACCGATGGAGAGCCTCATTTAAGGATTGTCGTTCTTTCTGGGGTACACAACCTGACTCTGATGACGCCATCGTACGGGCCCGCTTAGCACTTCGCTTTCCGCCAGCACTACGCTTGCCGAAAGAGAGCAGCTCCGTTCATCAACTTCGACAAGTTTCAGTAGCTGCAGAGTATCGAGGTGATCTGGCTAGAAAGCTACTGGAAACGCACAGTAATGTGGACGACGAAGATTGCTTGGAGATTGAATGAAGGAGAGTTAAAGAAGCAATGCTCTCAGCTTTCCGAACTGTTTGTCCAGGCCATCTGACTCGACTCAATGAACACTGGATATCTTCGAGATCAGCAGATTTTATTGCTGCCAGAACTACCGACCATGATGGCGCACACAGATCCCCCAAACACCGTATAATCAGGAGCTTCAAGAATGACAGAGAACGCTGGTGTATTTCTAAGACCCAGGAGATGGAGAAGGCTTTCGCTACAGGAAATAGCCACGCCCTGTTTCAATTGATTCGACCAACGGGTCAAAATAAGGCAGGTGTCAGTGAGACAATATGCGAAAAAGACGGAACAGCAATTCACTGCCTCAATCGCCGTCTTGAGCGGTGGGCTGAGCACTTCCAAGAACAGTTCACCTGGTCTCCTTCAACACAACCGCTGGAAGAATGAAGCGGGCCCGAATGGAGCATTGACACCAACCCACCATCAGCATCCGAAATCCAGTGTGAGATTTCAATCCTGAAGCGCGAAAAGGTACCTGGCCCTGATGGTCTACACCCCGCGCTCTTCAAAGAAGGTGGCGAGGTCCTGGTGAACAGTCTGACAACGATACTGCAGAAGATTTGGAATGAAAACAGAATACCAGCCGAACGGAGCTCCTCGACCGTCATCCCAGTTTTCAAAAAGGGAGCAAGAATGTCATGTGGAAACCATCGTGGTATCAGCCTGGTATCCGTCGCATCTAAGGTACTCTCTGGCATTATTTTACGCAGGTTGGTGGATTATCGGGAGACAGATTCGTGAGAATCAAACTGGGTTTCGCCCTGGTCAACGATGCATCGACCATATCTTTACCTTGAGACAAATCCTTGAACAGCGGCACTCCTTCAGACGTCCCACGTTGGTCGTTTTTCTGGATCTGAAAGCTGCTTTTGATTCCGTCGATCGTCAGCAACTTTGGCAGAGTCTGGCGATCAAAGGTGTCCCTTCCAAATTTCTACCCCTTATGAGGGCACTGTATGCGAACTCCTGTGGACGCGTACGAGTATACGGGAAGCTCTCGCCTGAGTTCACCACATCCAGTGGTGTAAGATAAGGCTGTCCTCTCTCACCATTCCTATTCAACTTTGTAATTGATACGCTGCTTAAAATTTCTCTGCCTGCCTCTGAAATCTCGGGAGTCGAAATACTCCCAGGACGTTCCCTCACAGACATTGAGTATGCAGACGATACTGGTTCTCTTGGTTCAGATCCTTCCCAAATGCAGACGATTTTAAATAACCTAAATAACTCTGCCGCACGGTTTCGCATGCGCATCACACCTGCAAAGTGTAAAATGCTGCTACAAGACTGGATGGGATCAAACCCACAGCTCATGCTTGCAGACGAGCCAATTGACGTGGCAGATAAATTTGTTTTACCTGGCTAGCTGTATAAGTTCCGGTGGACTGGTTGGAGATGAGATTATTTCTCGAATCGGAAAGACCAGGCAGCTTTTGCCAAGCTCCGACACCTATGGCGCCGACGTGACGTCAGTTTGTCTGTCAAAGCCAGAGTTTATACTGCGGTGGTGCGATCCATACTGCTTTATGGGTCAGAAACGTGGCCCCTATGCGCAAAGGACATGCGGAAGATGTCAGTGTTTGACCATCTGTGTCTCCGAAGCGTTGTTCATGTCTGTTGGGAACATCGGATTAGCAATGCTGAGGTAAGCCAGATGGTCTTAGGAAGACGGAACCCTCCGGTGATAGATGAATTACTCACGCTTCATAGGTTAGGACATGTACTCCGCATGCCAGAAGACCGTCTGCCTCACAGAGCTCTTTTCGCCCAGCCCTGTGCTGAGTGAAAGCGACCGAGAGGTGGACAGTGAATGACCTGGCAACGAAGTACGAAAACTCTAACCAGTAAACTTAGTCGGGTTGGCAACTGGCGCCTCCCTGGATGGGGACCCCGGGACTCAACTCACTAATGGTTAATGACATTAGCAGAAATGGCTCAATCGCGCTCGTGCATCAATACGTAGCTACACAGTTCCCGAAAGAACCATATGTGCCATCGCCTCCAAGGTTTAGTTGTATGTCCTACACTCCCCCGTTTTCCGGTGGTCAAAACTGTAGCAGCTAGAACCAATGTGCCTATGGTACACATTTTACAGTTGATAAATTGAATTGAATTGTCTGCGTTGAAGACCCGGATGTTCGTGCGTAAACTAATCTCAGTTCTTGTCCAGAAGACGGTGTTCAGCTCCATGAAGGCTTGTTGGACTTTGTCCATACACATCGTAATTTCTTCTTTAGACTGTTTGTTTGGTACGACGGTGGAGCAGGGCATCTGAAGCCGGCAACTGGTTGGATTATTTCACCTCATGTTTATAAGCTGGATAGGCACGTCCATTTAGGTGGAGACGAACTTGGTCTTCCATCACAAAGGTTGCACTGAGTCAGATTATTCAGCATACGTTGGAGTTCTTCGGAGTCATCACCCAGCAAAACGATATCATCAGCGTATTCCTAGTCAGTTATCCAGCTTCAAGGACATAGATGGACACCAGAGTACGCCTCAAATGCCTGTTCAAGTGACCAATCGATGACGAAATTAAAGAGCACCGACGAAAGTGGACAGAATTGATGTACATCAGACTCACTGACAAACTCCGTGGCCTCCTCTCTCCGGAACCGAGCTTTCACTAATAATTAATAGGCCTCAATGAGGCTTAACAGCTTCACTAAGACACAAGATTGTCCAGTGACTCACAACTAGGCGAACCAAACGTACCTCGAAAACCGATGACACATGCTGCGGTAGGCTGTATGAATTCAGAACTAATGCTGGTCACAGAGAATACTTCGTACACGCAATCGCTTCCAGGGCAGAAACCCCCTTCGTTGCGCCTTGTTCGTGCGTGTTCTGGAAGAAAATTTGTTGCAGAAAGGACGTGAAGATTTCGACAGCTACATAAATAAGACTGATTCCATGACAAACACACCGTTCTGTCGTCTTTTGGGGGCTTGGTAGTAATATTAGGGTGTGCCAATCTCACGGAACGGATTCAGTTTTCCAGATTTAACAAAACAGCTTGTGGACTGGTTCAAGAAGTGCTGAGATACAGGATGAGGGGGGGGGCGAGATGGCTCACTGGTTAGAGCGCGAATTTACTGACCGGAAGGTCCATGGTTCGAAATCGACCTCTGCCTCTCGACTTCCCCTGTCTAGGCATGGGCAACCCGGCAGTATCCAAGCCCTCGTGCTTCCTTCGGGTGGCATGGCAGCTAGGCACTGAAAGGGTGTTACAGCTGAACTATGTTATGTTGTATGTTATGAGATGCAGGATTTGTAGCCTTCAGCAAGGATGCCGTCATCCCTGGAGGCTCTTTTGCTCTTCAGTTGCCTGACGACCGCAGCGATCTCCGGTTTGCTAGGCTCATCACATCGTATGGTCTCAATGTCCTGAGTTTTAGTTGAAACGTGGTTCAACAGTTGTTTAAGGTGTTTCACCCATCGGTTCTTCCCGTTGTCCCGGTTGTTGAGAAACTCTTCATTTGTTCCACGCAGAAATTACAGATGAGGCTGAAGATTTCTTGAAGCAACGCATACAAGACCAAACCACCAAAGTTCTAGGCGGATTGCATGTCTCATGCCATGTTCGACCAGTGTGAGACAATTTCTCCACGTCTATGAAGTGACCTTCCATCGGAGCGTGCGAAAATTAACCGACTGAGTCACACAGGAAACCGCTGCCTTCTTAGGTAAGGAAAATTGTCGCATGTATACGGTTCTTATGATGTCGTTGCACGTAGCCAAGGTGGTCTACAGCGATGTGTTGTATGGAGGTTTTAAGCCCATCCACTTGTCGTTTACTTGAAACAACTGGTCAGTTTTTAGCACCCAATTTAATGGTTAATTCATCGGAAAGTGGTCTGTTGGTTGGAGGCTGAGTGGCAGCGTGCTGATGCGCTTTGGAAGACACTTCTGTTGTCTAGTGACAAGGTGCATTTTAATCCTGGATCACAAAAGTGTTTTTCTGAACCACCTGCGTTTTCAGAGTCTATAAGATCCACGCTCCTCCACTGATGAGACCCATTGTGCGCGCACAAGAATATAGTCTATCTGTGAGGCCGTGTGACCGCTATTCTGACACTGTCAGTAATTGCTTCCGACGTGCTGGAAAAAGGTATTGCCAACAACGGGCTGATTAAGGGAGGCAGAGTTTATTAGCCTGTCACCGTTTCCCCAGCGCTATCCCAATACAAACCAAACATGTATATGGCGCGTGGTGTCATCTCGTCCACCAACTTGAGGATTCCGGGCACCCAACAGGTCTCGTCTTGGGGTCCCCATCCACGGAGACGGCAATGACCAGCTCGGATAAGTTTGCTACTAATAGTAGATATGATTTGCTGCAGACTCATTCCTTGACCTACCTTGGCTTTTTTCCACCCTTTGCGTGGTTGTGCGAAGAGGGCTCCTCGAGGAAGCCGGTTGACTAGCATATGGAGCACGTGACCAAGTCAGCGCACTCTATGGAGCGTGATCAGATCACCGTCATCCGGAACACATTCGACGCACTTCAGCATTACTGATCTGGTGCTGCTACAGGACTCGGGCAATGCTCAGAAGACATCGATGTCCAAAAACTGAAAGTTCATAACGTCCTCGGTGCGCCGCGGACAGGGTTACAACACTTATAACAATACGGAGCACACCGTATCATTGTAAAACCGATCCTTGACAGATAGGCTGATATCACGCCCGAGCCACAGATTATGGGGGTTCACAAAAGTTGCACAGGCCTTCCCAATCCGGGTGGAAATATCACCCTTGACTAGGTAACCGGGAGTGATACAGCAACTGGCCCATCCACAAAAATGAGGCCATTGTTTAAGTCATTCTTGCAGCAGCAATCTACACTTTGCAGATGTGAAGCATTTCCAGTGTGAGGCAGTATTACTTAGATTTAATACCATCCGTATTAAGGTGGCGCCAGATCCAAGAAGGCTATGTCGTCTGTGTAATCGAATTCTGTGGGGGGATGGACGCGCCGGGTGTCTGTCGACCTTAAAAACATTACAGCCTGGCAGTGAGCCTTCCACGATCACATCAATTGCAAAACAGGACAACCTTACATGATACCACGTGACGTAGTGAACTCAAGTGACAGCTTACTGTAGACCTTCAAGAAACTGAGGGTGCTGGCTTACAGCGCCTTACGGAGGGTCACGTCTCACAGCCATACAATAGAACGACTTATACTGTGGCCTGACACGCACCCCTTGAGATTCGGGGATGCGCAGTTTTGAAGCCATAGGTGTCTCAAATCAGCACCACGAGCCAAGCTTTAGAGCCGCGTGCATTGACCTCATCTGTCACACTACAACCGCAACCAATACAACTTCCAAGATACGTAGAACGCTCCGCAACTTCTGATTCCACTCCTTGGATTGTAAGTGGCGTGTTCAGTTACTGCATATCCAGAGACATGAACTTGTGGGTTGTAGTATGCACGCTATGGAAGCACCAGGGGACAGTGATTGTTCGACGGTAGGGGTTTGCAACAATTTCTGTAGAAAGAAGCGATTGTCAAACCAATCTACAAACATGGTGACCGACTATCCCCTGGCAGCTACAGGCCTATAAGACTCACTAGCGTGCCGTGCAAGGTGATGGAACGTATTCTGAAGCGAGCCATCCTAGGTCACCTTACTTCCAACAACTCGATATCTCTAGTTCAACACGGATTTCTCCCAAACCGTTATTGCGTGACGAACATGCTCGTATTTATGGACGGCTTAACCCAAGCCAAGGACGAGGGACTCATACCGGGTGCCATACTTTTCGACTTCTCAAAAGCATTCGATCGAGTCCCACACGTCCCGCTGCTCCACAAACTCGAGTCTTACGGGATTCAAGGGAAAATCCTACACTGGATCAAGGCGTTCCTATCAGACAGAACATTCCGAGTGAAAGTAGGCTCGACCTACTCTTCTCCAGCGCCGGTCTCCATTGGGGTTCCTCAAGGCTCCGTTCTGGGACCACTGCTGTTTCTGATACACGCCAACGACCTTCCAGACGTTCTTTCAAGTCCATGTCTACACTTTGCGGACGGCTTGAAATCCTGGAGTTCCAATGCCAGTGTCCTCCAAATGGATGTACACGCTGCAAAGCAGTGGTCGATGGACTGGCACCTTCCTCTGAATGACGAAAAGTGCGTCCATATGTCATTCGGAGGAGACTCAGCGAACGCCTATGTCGTGCATGGTGAGAATGGACCAGAAGACATCACGAAGATAGATGCCAAAAAGGATTTGGGTATCTGGCTCTCTTCAAACATGTCATTCTCACTGCATCATGAGAAATCAATCCAAAAGGCATTCGCCGTTCTACGGATGATTAGGCGCACCTTCTCCCGTATTACTCGCATGGACTTCCAAATACTCTATGGGGTCTACGTCAGACCGCTTCTTGAATATGCCAACTAAGTTGTCTACTCAGGGCACACGAAGGACGTAACCCTCATCGAGCACGTCCAGCGAGCTGCTACGAAATTGGTTGCCGGCCTTAAATCCGTGGACTAGGAAACGCGTCTCGCGGGGCTTGACCTCTTTCCCCTCGAGTATCGTCGCCTCCGAGGGGACCTAATTCATACTTATGCTCTGTTTGAACAAGGTCTGGCCAACAGTTTTTTCACCGTTGGCCCAGCAAACACACGGCGGGGACTTGTTAAGAAGATTTTCAAGCTCAGAGCGCGCACTTTCATTAGGCAAAAGTTGTTCTCATTTCGGGTAGTAACTTAAAGAGCAGTGCTACATCCTTTTTTCGCTTGTGCCTTTCAGGTGTACGACGGCCGCTGGACGACAAGAACAAAACCTACCCGGGAGACTTGGGCAAAAGTCTCGATCCCGTGTATCAATCCGTGAATGAGCCGAAGCCCAATAATCAATTGCTTTAGGGTTTTACATCATCAATCATTACATATAAATGAATCCAACTGGTAGACACCGTATACTACAGGGTGCAAAGCGCATACCAAGAGACTGGATGACCTTGGTGAGTTCATTCCACTAACTAGAGGGTATGGTTTAACTCGTGTTCGTCACACGAAACGCCCTGTGGATACGGGAGTCCCTTCCGACGGTAGTCCAAGACATTGAGACTGTCAGTACGCCTAATCTCGGCTTTGGAGGACGCGAAATGGTCAGCTTCGGTGTTTAACTTAATGACAGCCTCAAATAGTCCATCTATTTCCTGAATCCTGTTCCGATCCATGTTGTCTCCCGCTATATTAATCGAAATAACGGCTGTTTCAGCTTAGTTCCCAATCTAACCTCCCAAAGTTACGTTTTTAGGCGGATAAATCACCAAGGATACATAGAGTGTATCAAACGTCAGAAACGTGTACAACACGTCACACTTAAAGTAAACCCAACGCCAGAATTCTGAAAATTCGGACACGACGCTGGCAACCGCCGTTCGGCAAATCCGGGAACACGATTGGCTGTCGGGACCACATTTTTTTATTAGTCGAAGCTCGTCTTGTTTTCCGAATGGTCCATCTGCCTTATCCTCTGACCAATCATGGCCTACCAACCATCGCAACTCATTGTGAGCTTTAAGCTGGTTTGGGTATAGGATCCTACCCAACTCTGACAGCGATTCGTGTATGAAAAGCCCCTTTTGGAAGGACTCCAAAGGGGTACAGTCAATTCCGGGCTCTTGAGATATCCCGCATATTAGGGACTTTGGTAGATTACATTCTCTACCCATGTAGTACACTGATTCACGAATTGATACACAGGATCGATGCCTTCACCCAAGCTTCCCGGGTCGGGCTTGTTCTCGTCGTTCAGCAGCCTCCGTTCACCTGAAATGCAAAAGTGAAAAAAGGGTGTAGTGCTACTACTTAAGTTCTCAGCACGGGACAGTAAGCTTGCCAGCGCGAGGATTGGCATAAAAAAGCGTCCGGAAGTGCTTTGAACTGGATGGCAAATGCAGCGTGAACAACCGTCGGAGAAAGGTCATTCCGCACACCAACCACCCGAAATAAGAAAATCTGTCGCCTGTGAAAATTGTGCGCCCTGTGCTTGAAAGTCTTCTTACCATGTCCCTGCCGTGTGATAGTTGGGTCAGCGGTGTAAAAACTGTTGGCAAAACCTTGTTCAAACAGGGCATAAGAAAGTATTAGGTCTCCTCATAAACGAGGATACTCGGGGGGAATGAGGTCAAGCACCGCGAGAAGCGCTTCATATTCAACGGATTTAAGGCCGGCAACCATCTTCGTAGCCGTTAGTTATACACACTCAATGAGGGTTATGTCCTTTTTTATTCCTGAGTAGACAACTTGGTTGGCTTATTCAAGAAGCGGTCTAACGTAGGCCCCGTAGAGTATCTGGAAGTCCACGGAAATGATACGGGGGAAGGTGCTCCGAACCATCCCTAGAAATATGGGTGCGTTTTGAGCCTATTTTTCACGGAGATGGATATGTCTGAAGAAAGCCAGATAACTTAACCTTTTTGGTACCTACCTTCGTAATATCTCTTGATGCATTCTCACCGTGCATAGCGAAGGCGTTCGCTTAGTCTTTTCCAAAGGCATATGGGCGCTTTTTTCTTCATTCCGGGGAAGGTGTCATTCCAGCTACCACTGCTTCGAGGCGTCGGCATCCACTTAGAGGGCGCTGGTGTTGGAACTCTAAGGCTTGTAGTCGTACACAAAGAGTAGACATGGACTTGAAAGCACAACCGGAAGGTGGTTAAAGTAGCTCAGAAACAGAAGTGGTCCCAAAATGGAGCTTTGGAGAACTGCTATGGAGACCGGTCTCAAAGAAGATTGGTTCCAGCCTACGTTCACTATGAATGTCCTGTCTGATGTTCCGCCCTAATTCAGCGTAGAAGCGGCACTTGAATCCATCGAGTTTGTGGAGCAGCTGGACGCGTGAGAGTCGATCGAATTCTTTTGAGAAGCTGAAACACATGGCATCCAACATGGGTCCTTCCTCCTTAGTTTGGGTTAAGCACTCCATAAATATGAGCATGTTTGTCACGCAAAAACGGCTTGGGGGGAATCCGTGTTGAGCTGGACATATGAAGTTGTTGGTACAGATATAATTTAAAATGGCCAGCCCCAGGATGTCTTCCATACTTTTTGGTACAAACGCATGAAGTGTGGTTTGGCACACTCCAGACGTCTTGCTTGTGGTATTCAGGATGGGCTATTGGGGAATACTTCGAAGTTAACACAAACGCCAGTGCAGTCGTCCTATCCAAGCAGGTTGTAGAGGTCACTCATTAGATCACGCGTCGCAAACACTCAAACCACGTGACAATTCCTGTTTCCGCTTGCAACCTTGGCCGACAACATGTACATTACAATTTCCCATCCAATTTTGTTTACGCGGCTACCACCTGCGCCACGCGCCAGGCTTACGAACTTCAACCACATCAGGTCAAGTTGTATTCATGTTCGTGCAACTGTCAAACACGAATGGACACCCCCGTTTTCACACTGTGCCCACAATAAATGGGCATGCAACACGGTCCAAAAACCCCACACGGGCGCGCGCACGAGACAGGAAGTCAACCGAGCTCCACAAGTCTCCACGGACAACTATGGAACATGTGTGGCAGCTATACTGCAGAGGAGACACGCGTCCGGAGCTCCACTCAGGAACTCTCAACAATTATCCTCAAACGATAAGTCACTTTTAATCTATTCCACTTTTCGCATCTTATCCACTTTTATTAAGTGCACCTAACTATTGTATCCATCATCATTCTGTTAAAACAGACATTTGTTAGTGCTCGTCACCTTCTGTCAATCGATTTAACTACGCTACAACTAGAGCACTAATAATTGGTGAGCCCGACTTTTGTGAACTTACTTAAACCCTACCATTTTTTCGGACTTGCACATATCTATATTTCTACTCATGTCTGATACATCCACGGCTCAGTTATTAAACACCCCACTACCTCAAGCCAACATCAATGCTGCATCCGTTCATCTCCCACCGTTTTGGCTTCACGGCCCGTGTATCTGGTTCACACAGACCCAAGCACAATTCGCTCTTCGCTGTATCACCCAAGAGCATACCACGTATTATCATGTACTAACAGTGCTCCCACCTGAATTAGCAGCTGAGTTGCGCGACGTTTTGCTAAAACCAGATGATACTAAACCATATACACAGTTCCGGAACGCAATTATCATCCGGACACAATTATCCAAGCATAAACGCCTCGAACAATTAATTAGCGGCGAA
Source organism: Opisthorchis felineus (assembly GCA_004794785.1). Lineage (NCBI taxonomy): Eukaryota > Metazoa > Platyhelminthes > Trematoda > Opisthorchiida > Opisthorchiidae > Opisthorchis > Opisthorchis felineus. The sequence continues at coordinate 1,001,594 of SJOL01009403.1, read as the reverse complement.
ATATTAGACGGCTTCACGCCGTCACAATTTTTGCAACGCCTCTGTAGCATACTGGGTGACCGAAAAATAGACGATGCCTTATTCAAGCAACTTTTCCCCAAACGTTTACCAACACGCGTACAATCCATCCTGGCACCAGATACCGACAAAGTCCCACTGACGCAGCTCGCCAACATAGCGGAGAGAATCCTAGAAATTCAACCTTACGCACCCCATCCTAATTCTCTCGACACGTCCACCGATATTCCGTCACTTCACGCCCGTATAGACGAACTGACTAAGCAAATAGCGGCTATTATTTTCGATCTTACCCCACGTCGTCGGTTTCCTCCCCGCAGAGAAGCCAACGTTCTACTTCTGTATCCCGTTCCTCTGAGTACTGTTGGTACCATACCCAATTCGGCCGAGCTGCTCGAAAATGCACAGCGCCTTGTTCATTTCGGGTGCCACCATCTGCAGTTAAACACTGATCGCCGGGAAACTCGCGGGCCGAACCATAGAGGCGAGTAAAGCTCAATGCCCTCCTCATATCACTTCCCGACTGACAGTTTTCGACAAAACTTCTGGCCTCAGTTTCCTTATTGACACTGGAGCCGACGTTAGCATTATTCCCTTATGCGCCGCTTATTCCAACTCCAAACCCTCTACTTTTACACTAACCACCACCAATGGTTCTCCTGTTAAGACATACGGACAGCGTGTTTTACGAGTTAATCTCGGGTTACGCCGTGCGTTTACGTGGATTTTTGTCATCGCTTACGTACACCACCCTATCATTGGCGCCGATTTTCTCACACATTTCAACATTTTGGTCGCTCTGAGACAACAACGTCTCACCAGCGCTCACATTCTACCGTCTGTTCGAGGACGATCTATCCCTTCGGCATCAGCTTATCCAGTGACAGTTTATAGAAGTGGCGATTCGCCTTATGACGGATCGCTTAATTAATTTCCAGATTTAACTAAACCCAATTTTCACCAGCCAAACCCAAAGCGCTCTGTATTTCACTACATTCATACACGCGACCCTCCTGTGTTTACACGCCCGCTTCGTTTGGCTCCTAGAAAGTTACAGATGGCCAAGAACGAATTTCAGCACATGCTTCAACTAGGTATCATCAGACCTTCTCAAAGCACGTGACTTCACCTCTCCATATGGTACACAAGAAAACGTCCTCAGACTGGCGTCCTTGCGGTGACTACCATGCACTCAACAATGTCACCATACCCGACCGTTACTCCATCCCCTACCTGCATGAGTTTTCTTCTTCTCTAAGCGGATGCATTTTTTCCCGTATTGACATCCACCGCGCCTATCACCACATCCTTATACATCCAGACGACGTTCATAAAACTACTGTTACCACACCGTTGTGGCTATTCGAATTCTGGCGCAGCCCTTTGGCCTTCGTAATGCAGCCCAAACTTTTCAGCGTTTCACGGACCAGGTGCTATCTGGTTTACCATTTGTGTTCGCTTACCTAGATGAAATTTCGGTTGCTAGTCCTAGCACTAAATAACACACTGAACACTTACGTCTCTTATTTACTCGATTACGCGATTATGGTGTTGTTATTAACACTGAAAAATGTATTTTCGTTTCATCTTCGTTAAACTTTCTTGGCCATACGATTAATTAAGATGGTATATCGCCTGCAACCGATGAGTTGACAATTATTGGTGATTTTCCTCTCCCTACCTCATTTAAGCAGCTCAAACGTTTCTTAGGAATGATTAACGTTTACCGACGCTTCATCCCTTAAGCTGCTTCCTATTAGCACCACTTACAAATCTTTTATCTGGAAACCCCAAAACTTTTCGATTGACCGATTCATCCATATCTGCCTTTGGGAAAGCCAAAGCCTCCCTAGCTGATTCTCTCAAACTATTTCACTTACAACATACTTCCTTGCTATCACTCAATGTTGGTGCTTCTAACCATGCTATAGGCGCAGGTTTGCATCAGACTAGCAATAATGTGCATCAGTCAGTTGTATTTTTCTCCCATAAAGTATCACCCACCGAATCACGTTACAGTACATTCGGTAGAGGAATTTTAGCCATTTACCCATCGATCCTCCATTTCCGTCATTTGCTGGAAGGGCGCGAATTTTGCATCTCTAGAGACGAGACATGTTGTCTCGTCCGGCAGATGACTCCCTGCACCCAACCCACACGATCGGTTTGAAACGTATGGCTCAGCTACAACGAGACGAGCCTATTATTCCGCCGTCAAGCGACAAACTGTTTTCATTACACGTCAAAACGGTGCAATTACGAATTGCACCAGACACAAGTGGTTGCGATTTCTCTACTCCATACCCAAGACCAGTTGTCCCGCTTTCGATGCGGCACCAAGTACTTGGAGCCTTACATAACGTCTCACATCCCGGGATACGTTCGACTGTTAAACCCATTTCCGAACGTTTTGTATGGCCAGATATGAACAGAGACGTCTGTGCTTGGGGAAGAACTTGCCTCGTGAGTCAACTTTCTAAAATTATCCAACATAAGCACTCACCCGTTGGCACTTTCTCCCAAAGAGACTGCCGATTTGACCATGTTCACCTAGACATAGTCTGCCCACCGCCAAAATCAAAGTTTTTTTCCTACCTTCTCACATGTGTCGATCGTTTTACACGGTGGCCTCAGTCTAAACACATTCCCGATATTTCTACCGAGACTATCGCTCGAGCGTTCATAAATGTTTGGAGTACCAATTTCGCGGTCCTTTCCTTTATAACAACCGACCGCGGATTGCAGTTTGAATCACAACTATTCCAGCGTCTCACTGAATTACTCGGATGCACGACCGCCTATCATCCTCAAGCAAACGGTCTAGTTGAACGATTTCACCGACATTTGAAGACCGCGTTGCGAGCACAAAACTCTTCACCTAATTGGTCTGATCAACTACCACTGATATTGCCACATGTATTCACTATGTACCGTTCATCCTTGAAATTTTCGCCAGCAGAACTTGTTTACGGTCCAACATTAAGAATACCGGGTCAATTTTTCCGCTCGGATAGTCAAACTACCCTTGGTTCATCTACTTATGTTGCTACATTAAGAACGCGCATGCCTCAACTACGTTATTACTCACCTCCAACACCAAATGATCTTATGTACCTCCAGACCTATTTACCTATTCTCATGTTTTCATTCGTTCTGATCCCGTTAAATCACCCCTACAACCTCCCAATACCGGTCCTTTTCGTATTCTTTCGCGGCATGAGAAACATTTTACCGTTCAGTTACATGATAAACAGGACACCATTTTTATTGATCGTTTAAAACCCGCTTATTTGGACCCTATTGAATCAAGTATCCCTGAAGGTCCACGACACGAAATGCCCATCGATGATGCCGCATGCCCATCTTCAGAACCTACGAGCAAACGCCCTGCAAAACCCCACCGCATCACTCGTTCTGGCAGACACGTACACTGGCCAGACCGCTTCATCGCAAGTTGACATCAACTATTCCATCACAACTTGACACCTAACGTTCAACCGACCACTTTTCCCTTTTTCGATAGGGGGAGAGTATTTGTAACGGTTGTCCAATCTGATTAGTGCATCCGCGTCCACTGTCACCCTCGTGCTTTGTTTTGTTCCACATCATAAATCGTCGCGGGTTAACATCACCTGCCATTTCATCAGCACCTACATTTCTCCTTCGCTAGCGGGACAGCATTTGTAGAGGTCACTCACAAGATCACGCGTCGCAAACACTCAAACCACGTGACAATTCCTGTTTCCACTTGCAACCTTAGCCAACAACATGTACACTACAATTTCTCACCTATTCGTGTTTGTTAGTTGCACGAACATGAATACAACTTGACCTGATTTGGTTGAAGTTCGTAAGCCTGGCGCTTGACGGAGGTCTTAGCGGCGTAAACAAAATTGGATGAGAAATTGTAGTGTACATGTTGTTGGCTAAGGTTGCAAGCGGAAACAGGAATTGTCACGTGGTTTGAGTGTTTGCGACGCGTGATCTAGTGAGTGACCTCTACAAATACTGTCCCGCTAGCGAAGGAGAAATGTAGGTGCTGATGAAATGGCAGGTGATGTTAACCTGCGACGATTTGGGATGTGGAACAAAACAAAGCACGAGGGAGACATTGGACGCGGGCGCACTAATCAGATCGGGCAACCGTTACAAGATCACCCTTGCAGCTGTTTAGAAACTGGACGGCAATGGTAGCCGAGCAAATGATAAGAACTTTCTAAGATATGTGCAGATTTCACTGAAGGGAGTGTGTGGGTCTCCTACACAACTGAAAAGCACCAATAGTAATCCACTTATTCCTCAGCCATGTCACGCATGGACATCGGGTAGCTCTGGCTAGCCTGAATCCAAATATTGAATCGGAACCTGCTAGCCGGGTTTCGTGAATGCAGGAAGAAGACGCAACCGTCGGTAAGCCAGGTCGGGTGCGTTGGTTCTCTAAGAAGACAGTCTATTTTTGGACCACTGATGAGTTTTCTCGTCCTTTGGCTCTAGTTTTTTGAACCCATTTACGTTACAAATTGGGAACCTTTTTTGGGAGTTCGAAGCCGCCAATCCGGCTTTCACTTAACAATAACACAACTAAGTTCATTTCACAACTTTTAGGGAACACGCCAACTGAGGCATTACTGGGTCGTTAAAACCCGAACCCGGCAGGCAACACAACGGGGCAGGAGAAACAACCAACGAGACACGCCCATTACGTGAAACGTAACCGTAGTTGTGAGAACCAAAAGTTCAGCACAACGGGCTGAGGTACGAATTATTCAATGATGCAGCCGTTTGACTTGAACTAAAACTCGAAAATCGTTGCTGGTCCCGAATTATTTTGGGCGGTTGAGTAAATGGCCAAGGTAACAGAAGGCAAAAATGGAGATGGAGATGGTAAAATTCGAAGTGGAGACAAATGAAAATTTTCCGTCTGAAAAATGTTTTACACTGAAACTAAGAAGACTCGCTGGTGTCACAGTTTTAGTGAAGTCAAGTGTAAGAAATATTTTAGATAGGGGAAATAGTGCTAATGAACAGAGCTAAACGGACACCTTAAGCAAAATAGCCGAACTTGTGAAAGGGGAAGACTGAAATAGCAGTGTGAAACGAGGATGGTTAAATTCGAATGAAAGCTTCAGTATGTTAGTAGGAACTCGTCCCGGAGGGGGTTTAGGCCAGGTGAATAATTTGTTAGATTTGCATTTACTGGCTCGAGTTGGCGATAGGTGACGGTCGAGGTTAGGAAGAAAATAGTTGCGGAGTTTAGTAGCCATCATTACACCGACACTCTTCGGTTTCTTGACATCGACGGACGTCAAGGTTTCAGCAATCGGACAGGGGATACGCATTCCTGTGGCGGTTAGGTCTGGGCTAGACGAGTGGATTCACCCAGTTAGAGTCAGGCCAATGTAGAGTCACGGGTAAGTTCGGTTCATTTAGATGACCATGTAGGTGTAAACCGAGGACTACTCAGATTGAATAAACGACGGCCAAATGAGGCGTTTGGGGTGGCTACCGCCAAATTTTGAAGATCGGCGAGAGGGGAAATGAGGAGGAAATAGGACGAGAACAGTAGCATCTGGAAAGTGCCGGGAACCATCGCATATAATGGTGTTTGGTGGGATAAAAAGGAGAACAACTTGAGGACTACGCCGCCGAGGGAGCGAGCACAGAGGCTAGCCATTGAACTAGTTGATGCGGGCAAATACAGGGTGAGTTAGATAGGAGACGGCCACAGATTTAGCTCAGCCAAAGAGTCCAGTAGGAGGGTCTTCGTCGTGAACAGGGGGGGTCAATATGAGGAGGGACAGCAGGCAGATAATGAATGGTTGAGCAAGAGCTTCCGAACTAATGGATAAGGACCGTAGTTTAACTGGAAGCTACTACGTGAACCGAACAGAAAGGCAACAGCAAGGTCCGCCAGTCAGTGAGTCACTGCCGTCAGCTCAAAGCAACGAATGATGCATGGCAAAAATAGCCAACATGCGCTGGCCGTGACTGCTGGTATTCAGCAAATAATAAGGTCTTTATACTTTATGTGTATATGATCACTTCACGGAAGAAGGGGTAAGAACTTGTGTGTTATGTCTGGCTGATGAATTGGGCTTGAGGCAGTGCAACCCCAACTAAGACGAAGGTGTCGACGCCCTGCACGTTGATGTTAGCCGTGGGGCTTTGTAAAAGAATGAGGCTCTCCATGTTTTCTGAGTGACATGCGTACCTTCCCACGGATGAAACACTGTTCATGATAAATTGTTACGTCCTTCCGTGCTCTGAGTGTCTTCGTGGAGCCTGTCCATATCTGTGGGCTGCTAGCTGTGTGCAGGCTGAATGGCAGGCCGCAAGAGTTGGTAGTACTATGCCTGCAACATGGACTTGTAGCTGGGAAAAATGGTTGAAACTTATGTTGGCCTGGTCTGAAAAGCCTGCAAGATTCGTGGTTTTGCCAGTCGCGGTCTGTCATGAACTCCAATAAAGCATTCATCACACAGCATCGGAAGAACGGAATCTGCATCTTTTTTAAGTCATGTGAATTCGTTATCCACCATTGTTTGCGGTGTGATAGATCTGTTAGACTGCCGCCCAGTATCCATTCAGCAAAGGCTGCACCGACAGGAGCAAACCACAATGCAGTACACCCCTAATACCAACACAGCATCGGTCGGCTGGGTTTTTTACATCCGGGGATAGCCCGCTACTAAGAGAAGTTAGTCGCTCATTCAACACCAAGTCGCCTGTTACGTGCCACAATGAAGACTGTTTAGTTGGGCGTAGAAGTCAACCTAATCTGCGCGCAGTCTTCAGCCGTGAAGTACTTGTGTGATCCTCCCTCTTAGATGGACTTGTTCTCCTAATGAGTGCAACCCCTGTAACCGTCGCGTTGGTCGTCTGGCTTCGCTATTTTCGCGGAAGGGGGCTTAAACAGAACATGTGACAATCAAGTGTTTTACTGGATGTAGCACTCGAGCAAATTTCAGGTCAGCAGAAGCCTATCCCGTTGGACGATGTCACTTGTCTTTCCAACGTAATATGTTGACTTTTTATATTGTTTGTCCATTAGGGTTTCTTGGACACCGATTGGTGTCGAGGCACACAAACTGCAGACTTGTCAAACGTGTCGGTACATCGGTCGCGTATGAGTCCTGATTGGGTCACTCCTGCATAATTTGGGACCGCTAACTTTGACAACAACACGAAAATCTTGTTAGGAGCTCGTATACTTGAAGTACAGTGCTTGCGTTCCATGACGGTTGCCCGAAGGGTGCCATTCAGAGTCTTGACACGCACAGTGGTTGGCCCGTGAGTAAAGTCGACAGCCTGCCTTCGTATTTCCTTGAACGGAAACAGATGACAGACTTCGAACTCAGGTGATGATAAATCGCAGAAGGTTTTTCTGACGCACACCTTCAAGTGCATGCTGACTGGCAAATGTGGGGAGTTTACCTAACCTTCCCAACACTCTACCTCCCGCGCTAGGTGTCCTGGAGGAGGTTAGAAAAGTCAGGCTAGGTTTTGCGAGATGGTGTTACGTGTGCCCGTTGTGAGAGTTCCACTTTCGCGTACTCTGAGATTACTTTATGAATTTGGGTTTTTAAGAACCAACGCTTGGCATCGCACCTATAATAGTCCACCAAAACTTTGTCTCCTTTGTTGTGCTTGCTGAACAAATCGTCGATGCCGCCTGGCATACAAAGTAAAGCGTTAAGTTTTCAAATGCTGATACAGCGCACAATATTCTTTGGGAACCATACTCAACAGAGCGCTGTGCTTTCGTTTTTCACGCGGTTACCCAGTGGGTGTGGGCAAATAAGGGGTCGGTCTCATTGTTACTCCAAGTCCGTGACCCAAGGCACGCGCTATGCGGGCATATGCGGTGTGTTATGCCGCAAAGTAAGGTAACCGACGATCTTATAATTCAAACCGAACACTTTAGACACAACTGCGTTGTTTTGGGCTTGTTATTCCCTATTAATGCCTCCAGAAGCTTGAAACATGCGATGTCGCCGATTCAGACTGTGAACAGTTGGGATGAACCCTAGTTGGACGCTAATTTTTGAGTGGCGTACGGTGTCAGTCGAAGACATAAAAGGTTCCGCTTAGGACAGCAGCCAGTGCGGATTTAGTAGAAATTACATCCAGTATGGCATTCTGACAGTTCCATATTATGTACATCGTGATAATCCGCATGAACAGTACACATCCTCAAAGGACGGTTTTGTCAGTTGGTAGTTACATCTGGCGTACCACTGCATAGCGCCGATCGCGCGTTTTCCGTAAAGGAACGAAATTACTCCAGCTAATTTCTGAAGTTGAGTTACTGGGGAGCGGTTAAAATGGTGAATTTGCCGGGGTTATAGACAATGCCCGAAAACCCGACGTGTGCACTGCAAAGAGAATGCCATAGAGAACTTTTTTGCGTATGTCATCCATCTGCCTCGTTTGTAAATGTGGACAGTAGTAAACTAGTGATGTGTCAAAGGAAGCAATTCACTCATGACGTTTGCAAATTCCAGTGCATCTTCAGGCCTTTAGCTTGAGTGCTCCAACCAAAAAATTCATGAAAGATAAAACGGAATCAAACGTCGGTCAGCACACCTTGCCAAGAGTGACCGTTTACCACAAAAGCAATTTCGCGACGACCGTTTTCAGTATGTTGCTGGCATAAATTGGTCACTGTTTGTTCGTAAAAGCGACGCTAACAAGGAAAACAACTGGGGACTACTACAAATTTACGCATTCATGGAGTGCAGTAAATAGGGGGTGCACAAACAGCGTGCACACACTTGCCAGTTGAATAGAGTCTCAAGGAGTTGCAAGTTATTCCACAGGGATATGCCGTAGCTGTATTATTGAGCCTAAGCTTGAGCCGCGCTAAAGTGTTTCTTACGTCAGTGTTGGTAAGACTGTGTCCGAGATTAAGCCCGATGTAAAATAATAAATAATAATTACAGCCGATGGTTGCGGGTGCGACTCCTTGAACTATCACGTATTACAGTCATATCCAACATCCAGCCGTATGAAGCAGTAAGTAACCTCAAAGAATGCCTTGTGCTTTGAGAGATTAACGAGTCGGCGTCGTTAATGTTTGTTCAAAGAAGGCGCAAGGCCCTTCTACGGACACTAGACTTTGATTAACATCTAACCAGTCACTTTGTCAAACGCTGTGCGCGAAAGCTAAATATATTCCGTTTGTTTAGGAAAAATTTGCCAATTGTAGTGGTTTATTAATAAAAACAAATAGAAAAAATTGCGATCGTTCCAGAAAACAAAAGTCCACAGGTTGTCGGGATAACCAGGTTCTACGCCGCAGCTTACTTACACAGCATATTAATGCAGGCCGAAAGAACGAAAGCCACCATGAACAACTAAGCTGGTACTTTCAAACTCTATGAATTAGCCCCACGCGTTACCGTCGATAGTGACACCAGTACATCAGTGTTCCAAACACCGATTCTTCGCAGCCGTACAAATATGTGAATTTGCGAATGAAAGAACGAAAACGGATGGGAATGGGGCCCAGTGCTAGCCTAGCACATTCATTCCAAGCTGTCTACACCCCCAGCACCCCTTAGGGCAATATGGATAGAAACCGACAATAAGAACGCCACTGACATCTTTTAGCATCCATATCTTGCAGCGTCCCCAACCCCGTAAGGTAGAGATCGCGCGGCCCACATCTTGGAAGGCGAGTTGCACCGACAGCACCCAGACTTTTTGTAATCTCTTTCATACACCTCTGCCAGGTTGAAGGTTAGCCACCTTTCTGTTTGCGTTACTCTAAATTGCACACGCGACTCAGCACTCGCTTTGGCAAGCAGTGGATTGACATGTTTATTACATGACCTAACTAGCGTGGATTCTGGTGCGTGACACAATCGAACACGCTTCGCAATAGCCTCCATAAGGACTCGCTGATACCAGCCCACACGAGCTATGGTTCCAGGACATCTGGTGGTCAAAGACCTGAAGACGCCTCTGTTCCACTGCTCAAAGGGACCACGTCTCACAGCCATAAAATAAAAAAATCTATACTGTGGCCTGACACGCGACCTTGAGATTCGGTGATGCGCCGCTTTCACGCCCTAGGTGTCTTTAGTCAGCACCACGAGCCAAGCCTTAGAACCGCGTGTAATGACCCTACCTGTCGCACTACAAGCGGAACCAATACATCCTCCAAGCTACGTAAAACGTCCCGCAACTTTCAGTGCCATTCCTTGGATTGCTGTGACTGTACATCCAGAAACACGATGTTACACTTTGTGGGTGCATGGCACATGCCAGCAGCCTGGATTAGATCTGTTGATTGCACTTATAACTCCAACGTGTTCGCTTTTCTCTTGTTACTCAATCGATGCCGTCTCAGTGACGACGATGAAGTTTTCTCACCAGAATTTTTTGTGGTTTTAGGCTTGTCATCCCTTCTCATGGCACTACGTCACTGTATATTTCAACTTCGCTGGACACCACTTTGCCAACGGAAACTTCATCAGCGGCTCTGTTTATTTGCACTCACCTCGAAGTATGGGAGTACTGGCAACTTAACATGTTCACAATCATCCGAGCGGTCTTCGCTGAGTTTATTGCGGTTTAGGAGTCCATGCAGTATTATTATTTTGAAACGCTTAATAAACCTGAATTGTGTTAATATTTGATCAGGGCACCATATATATCGCAGGATTCCTGCTCAAATTTTTGGAAATAGCCCGTCACGGGTTTTCCGATTGCTTTCCTTGGCCTGGCGAATATTTTCCGTTATTAGGGTATGGTGCGGTATCTGGAATAGCATACCGACTTACACGTGGGTCGGCCTTTGGCCAACACATTCATTCGGAAGATTCCATGAACGAGAAGTCTAGCTGGGTTTTAGGTGTCTTCCGTGAAAAAATGTCATGCAAATGGGTTCATTTGTCGAATTTCCCACAGTTTGTGATCACGTATAACATACAATTGGCAGAACCTTGGGGACTGCGCCTACTCGGTGCACCAAAAGAAATGTTAAAATTTGGTCGTGGGCTGCCGAATTGATCCCAGGAAACTTCTGATAAATTTTTCTATGAAAATTCACTGCAACGTCTCGAATATTCTACCATCTGGAACCTGCAACGGCGTGTGTGCCGCATATTAGTTGCAGAAATTCATAAGCAGAATATTCAGCTGGGTTTTCGATGAGTCTACTCTGAAAACCAAATAGGGATCTAAATGACTGTTTGTCGAAAGTTAGGGCCTTAGATTTCACGAGTCTATGTTTCAGGCTCTGTTTGTGACTGCGTCTAATTACGAACGCTGGAGCTGACTAAAACTACCTGAGCTTTGTTTTATTTGGTGCCAGTCTGTCTCACTTAATGACCAGCCAATTTTATGATTATACAAGTCGGGCGCCTTCAAAATAGGTATGATATGAGAAGAGTACCTTTGGTCCATGCCATAGCCTATACATTTTTGCACGTTTGACTGTTAGATTGTTAAAGTGCACATCCAACTTGCCGGCGTCGGCGTCCGTGTACCCTTTTTGGTGGGCTATAAATAGATTCGCCTGGCCCAAATTCACACGCTCGACCCCAAATTGAGTCTTCAAGACTTCCGCCTAGTATTTTGTTACCTGCTTAATTATCCCAATTGCAAACCACATATAGAATTTTATACAGGCAATTTATAGATAAAGTTAAGGTTAGACAACGGACAGTCTTACAGAAGGGAACACACCTCCTCAGTTTTGCAGCTGAGTTTGTGTACAGTTCAACTACATGAGCCGGCAAATGTAACGGCAATGCACCGTTACATTTCACACTGTTGTTTGGCACACGCGTTCTTTGAGACTCAGGGAAATGCTGTTTTGAAGCCACAGTTAGTAAAATTTGGCGAACACAATTTTAGCCCTCGATATTTCTGCTTTGATTTCGTATGTGACATAACCATCTAAGCCTAAGAAAATTCAGAGATACGTATGATATTTCACAAACGTCACTGTCAATTCGTGCGTTCGCAGGTGCTTGTTAAAAGACCATAATTTTTGCAGCATGACTTTGTGCATTTTGGGCACCAATTTGCGTGCCGAAGGACTGGGCGATCTCGGTCAGCTTTTCAACTGATTCCTACGATTGCTGTCCTTAAAAATGGAAACCACGTCGCCTACATACTTTGCGTCGGCAAGGTTCCCATCCGGAAAATTCTAAATATCGGGCTTTTGGGGACTTCCAGTGTTCGTTGAATTATCTCTCCAATAATAAAAATAAACAAAAATGGATAGAGTGCAAATACTTGTTCTGCAACACCGCGTGTAGGAAAGCCTTTGAGGAGCTCCGTTAAACTCACACGATCAAAGATATGTACATAAAATCAGCGCATGATATTCACGATCTTCTGAGGCGTGTGATGTTGCTAAGCGTGCTAAGAAGCGCCAACTGCTCAGAAGAGGCAGAGCTGTCCGAGGTTTGTGCAATCTTAAGTTGTTGCTCCAGATTCATCGTTTAGGTATATTTAATTGAACCATTACCCAAGCTGCACGCTAAACAGGCCGCAGGTTTGCGGATGGCACCTCAAGTAACAGCCGACATCACAAGATGTCTCTTCCTAAATGGACTTCAATTAGTGCTCCTGATAGACTTGTATCATATCCGTATCCGGGTGCTCCTCACTGATCAAGCCAGATGTACGCATCTTGCGACCCAATTAAAAGAGCAAAGAGAGATAGCAGCCAACAAACGCGTGATCCAAATCAACACTGGTGATCCACAAAAAGGAAGCAGTCAGTAGCAATATGTTCCTCCTGTGTTAGAGGTTGGCTGGTATGCACACCCCTGATATCCAGACTTTGACGTCACCGAAAAGCCTGCAGAATTTTACGCGTGCAGAAACCACTAAATCACAAAAATCCAGCAGAAGAAGGAACACAGAAACACAGGAACACAGAGGAAGGATCACATAAATATGTGGATTGTGCGGCTAAAGCCCTGGCTGATGGGCCAGAAACGACATTTCACCGTTCACACCAGCACCAACCACCTGCCATTACCGTTGCCTCAATATTCCAGTAGCCAATCATGGAGTACCAAAATGTTACTGCTCTACTCGATCGGTAGGTGATCTATCGTGCCCGTGGACCGGGCAACGTAAGCTATGCGCATTTACACCAACCCACACCCACTTGAACTAACACCCCCACAGATTGGCACAGTTTGTTAGCGTGTGAAGATCTCTGAAGGTTTCGCGAACGGGAGACAACGTGCGGTATTTTGGCTTCACCACATTGTTTTGGTTTCAGTCATGTTCATTATGTGTTTAAACCTGAAGCAATGACCCTGGTTGGCATGGTGGAATAAATGGGTACTATATGTTGTCTACGCGCGTGTTGCGAATCTCGAATAGGTTGCAGTTTATAAATCAGCGTGATCGCTTTATAAAATACAGTGACCATCGCCATTGTTCACACTGATGTTATTTGGTGTTTGGTTCTCCGCGAAACAGGTTTTTTGCCTCGTTGTTGTTGTGCAACAAGTAGGCAGCGAGAATGGATTGGATGGATAAACATGTTGGTGTAAATGTTGCCGGAATGGGCCTAGTTACTGGATTACCTGGGTGTACCAGTTGTGTTATGCTATCAAACCTTATTCATGATAGATAGCACGTGTAGCACACTCTATCATGTTTCGCTCTTGGGCGTACTAACCGACTCAAGAATCATATCAGCACTCCTGGCACTCATGCCAAGAAGCACTCACAGTTGTTGTTTTCAACTTTCCCTGCCTCAGTGGTCCGCTGACCACCTTTATACCTTCATTCACATGGTCCCTCTATGCAACCACTTATTTCTAAGTTGCTATCATGATATGCTATTCCGTCTCTGCTGGATCCGGTTGTAACAATTGAGGAAGTGATGGCTGGATCCATTTCTTGGACGCGGCAACCACATTATCCTAGACTTCCGCGACATGAACCGTGCAAATACGTCTGGTACTTAGTAACCTCGCACCTAGTCGACAGTAAGCCTGTTGGCTCTACAACGCCTGGAACTTCCTAGTAAACCCTCCGGCGGATGACACATGACACGACTCATGGAACCCATTGGAACCCCAACGTAGGCTGCATCCCTGACCAAAGTTCTCGGTCCAATTATTGGGCCGATAGACCATGTCAAAAGCGAGCGCGAGAGAGAATGGATTGTTGAACGGTGAGTCAAGCTGGACCCATTGCACTACGGAACAACCGCACCTCTTGTCCGAGCTTTCACACCAGGCCTTCAGACCATTTCAAAGAACCCTACTCCATAATTTTTTGGTAACCTATATTCGAAGAAACGTCAAATGCACCATTCAGGACTGAGACCCTCGGCTAAAGGGTGGAGGCAAGCTGTTGGAACGAAATCAAGGACATGCCAAACTAGTGTGCAGTATGCGTGACCACTCCTGTGAGATGTGGTTAGTCAATCTATGCACGGTCGCTTAGAGGGAATAACGTGGTGACCTTATCCTCACCTCCAAAACCTTGCAAGTTCCTAATCACCCTTGCCTCCAACTGCTAGCAGTGGCTAGTACGACTACCCTCGTGGACACCACAGGACACTCGCCTCCCCATCCTAGGATATTGCTCGGTCCTACCACAATTTTCTCTCTACGCGACTTTTAATCTGCCAGTCAGCCTGGCGCCACCCGGCCACTGCAGCATCCTGTGATACAAGAGAAGCTCAAGCTTAATGAGTCCCGTATGACACTCAGTGAACCCCGGTGATATTCACCGAAGAAATGTGGCAACATCTCATTAAAGTTTAGTCACAGCTGTTAGATGGGGAACCATGTAAACGAACCAATCCTATGAGTGTGTGCTGTCCGTCACTCGAGTCTATGGATACGGGTGACCACAAATCTATCGTACTGTGTCACGCAATTGCCAAGAATTGGTCTGTCTCAGATGAAGCATACAGTATCTTCCTGTGGGCCGCCGGTCCTGCCGCAACTGAACGACGCTCTTTTGTTCAACCTCACCTTAGGTTTGTGTAGGAGTATGGAATCCATACTTAATCGAGGCGAATCTGTTCTCAGAAGAGACTCGAAGAAAGTTCCTTTGATATCTCGCCAGACAAAAGAGTCTGTTGTACAAATGAAGACTGAAAGAACTTCTTCTGCACTTGCTGGAGATGCTAGAACCGCGGAGATTCACTAGGATTCTTTATAAGGCTAAGGAGTTATTAGAACCCAAAAAATAGATAGCGTTATACTAATAGCAACTAGTAGATGGCTGTGTCAACCTGCTGGTGCTAGCAAAATCTTCACCGTAAGGGTAATTTGCAGCTGGAATGAACCTCTTTTCGGCGAAGTCAGTCCAGCGTAAAATAGTTTGTGCAAGATCAGATATCTTTGCTCACCCACACTAAGAGACAGCATATGCAACCTCAACAACGTCACCAAGATCTTAGTTTTTTTAATATTATCATTTGGCCACATAGCCGATCAGTTCTCAGTCTTCGCATTCGACTTGGGGTACCTGGCTGGCGCGCGGCTTTTTGGAGGAGACATATGGCTGCTCTCTCAGACAGCTGATATAAGTTACTTATTGTTTTAAGAGTCTAAGTTAGTCAGATGAACACTACGGGAAGGCACTCAGTTTGTCCATTGAGGGAGGTGCGAGGTTAGTTTTTAGTGTTCCTAATTGGATTACTTCGTTTCCTGACTCCCTACAGACCACGTCTGCAAAGCTATACAACCGAGCCTAACAAGTATGAACGGTCTTCATATCCCAAAGTTACTGTTATATGAATTAAAGAAACGAAAAATCAACCGCCTTTGCTGAGCAGCATCATTTTATGGGACACACTTTAAGGCCCTTCTGTACAATGGACATCACATCTCCAACCATCTGCCACGTGGTTTTCTATCCTCAACCTCTTCGTTACCCACAGTACACATCACAGCCCACTTATTACAAAGGATGATCCTCGAACGAACGACAACCGCCTGGTTCTTCCGAAGGTATTCTGCGCACCTGTCTCGTTATCTATCAGCTCATTAAAAATACTCCACACTTTGATGCTACGCATTCACCAGCCAAATGGGTCTCCCTAAGAATAACTGTTTCCCGCTCCAAGTTGTCCTACATTCAGTTCAGGAAACACACCTCACAATGCTTGGCCGGCGGTACTGCAACCACAACCTGCAGTTACCTTTATTGACTGAGAATCCCTCTCGAACAGAGTAGGCCTCACCGTCCTGTGATGGTTCATTCACATCTGTGATCCAGTCACATGTTGATCAATGTATAGAGTTCGGAATTACACAATCTCTTGGCTTTTATAGATTGCGGGTCGGGACGTGCTTGGCGAACAGAACTCAAAACTTGCACGGAAGCTACCGCTGCCCTGAAGTTATGCTACTTGGCCAGAGACTTTGGCTGAAGGTCCTAATTATCCTCCTTTCTAGGCCTGGGCACCTCTGCGCACATACAACCATGAATATAATTAGCTTTGTGCCATATCAGCTGCGGCGCTTGGCCATCAGCTGAGTCGTCATACTTGCTGCATACAGCATGGTGGATATGCGTAAAAAGATTCGTGCTGAAACTCTCTGTCCTCAATATTCTCTTCCCGTTCAACTTAAATATTACTGCTGCAGATGCTAGTCTTAGACAGTTTTACAAACTTAAAGCCAAACAGGGTGAGTCCAAGGATATTCTTCATTCAAAGTATACCTCAAGTGGTAGCAGCCGAAACGGGAAAGAGGAAGCATATATAAGGAAATGGTGAAATTTAAAATGCTATCGAACAAAAATTTTGGTAGCATTATTCAAGGTATGAAAAACTATCGGTCTAAATTGTGAGTCACTGGCTTGGAATGTGTGTCATCATCATCATTATCAGCTGTAAGAACCACGTACTTGTCGTACAGTGGTTGTAGCTGCCACAGTTTTGTTCACTGATGATTTGGGGAGGTGTGGTAGTTGCGCATTGGAGGCGGGAGCTGATAAATTGGTGCGTAAATACAGGACTCTCAGTGATCTGTTAAGTGAGGGATTGTGAAGAGAACTATGTATTGAAGGCAATAACTTGGATGCATGAGCGCCATTGAGGGCGCGACTGGGTCATGTCTGACAGTGCCTCTAATCATTGATGTGGCCCGTCTCGAGGTCCCCATCCAGGAAGACGGCATTGATCAACACAGCTGAGTTCGCCGGTAATGGCTTTCACAGTTCGCTGCCAAGTCATTGTTTGACCTCTTCTGGCTCGTTTCTACCCTTCACATGATTGTGCGAAAGGAATCCTACAAGGAAGTTGGTCGACTGGCATACGAAGCACGTGGCCAAGCCAGCGCAACCTATGCAGTGTGATCAGTTCACTTATCGTGGGTAAGTTATTTCTTCCGAATACCATTTGACGTACTTCAGCATTGCTGATCCAGACTCGGGCAATGCTTCGAAGAGATCGATGAACGAAAATTGAAAGGCTTTTGACGTCCTCAGCGCGCAGCGGACAGATTTCTGATCCATATAGTAATATGGAGCGCACCGCAGCATTGTAAACTCGACCCTTGACTGTTAAGCTGATGTCACGCCTACGCCAAAGGTGACGCAGGTTCAGAAAAGCTGTTCTGGCCTTCCCAATCCGGATGAAAATATCATCTTTCGCGAGACCACCGGAACTGACACAGTTAACCAGGTAGAAAACTTGTTTAATACCTCAATCGGCTCATCCGCAAGCATGAGGCTAGGGTTCGAGCCCACCCATTCCTGCAATAGCACTTTGCACTTTGCAGGTGTAAGGCGCATGCCAAACCGTGAGGCGGAATTATTTAGATTGTTTAATATTGTTTGCATTACCACGGAAAGGAGCTATGTCGTCTGCGTACTCAATATCTGTGGGCAGACGCCCCGAGAGATCGTATCCACGACGAAGTTGAAGAGGAAAGGTGAAAGAGGACAGCCCTGTCTGACACCACTTGATGAGGTGAAATCCGAAGACAGCTTCCCTTAGACCTTCACGCGGCCACGGGTTTTGACGTACAGTACCTTAAGGAGAGTTCATAATTTATGGAGGACGCCTTTGCTTCACAGACACTGCCATAGTGCCTGACGGTCCACAGAGTCAAAGGCAGCTTTCAGATCAAGGCACAAATCCATTGTTGGTTTCTGGAAGCACTGTCGCTGTTCCAGAATCAGTCAGAGGGTGAAGATGTGGTCGATGCATCTTCTTGCTGGACGCAACCCATTTCGGTTTTCACGGATCTGTCTCTCCCCGTGTTCAGTCAACGTTCGAAGGATAAGACCAGAGAGCACCTTCGATGCCACAGCTAACAGGCTGATGCCACGGTGGTTTTCACACAGCGTCCGCGTACCCCTTCTGAAGATGGAGATAACTGTCGATATGCCATATTCTGCAGGCCCCTTCTCTTTGTTCCATATAGCACCAACACGCTTTGTCATATGAGTCACCAGGGATTATCTGCCTTCTTTGAAGAGTTTTGGATAGAGGCCATCCGGTCCTGGTGCCTCCTCACGTTTTAGTACGGATACTTCGTACTTTATTTCTTCTTCCGAAGGGCGAGCAAGGTTTACATTCAAGTTGTCTGTATACACTATCTCTACAGGCTGTGTTGTAGGAGGCCAGCTGAACTGTTCTTCGAAGTGTTCGGCCCATCTTTCCAGTCGACGATTTTGCAAGTGAATTAATGAGCCATCTTTTTCAATTACCGTTGCTGTCCTATGGCCAGTGGAGCGTATCGGTTGATATAGGGCACGGCTGTTTCCCGTAGCAAAAGCCTTCTCTTTCTCCCGAGCTTCCGATGTGCGCCGGAGCTCTCGGTCTTTCCTTAGGCACTTCACTATTTGGCGTTTGAGGGATTCGCGTGCGCCGTCGTACTCGTTGCCTGCTGGTATGGATTTCCCGTCATCACTCGTGGATTTCGATCTCGACGACATCCAGTGGTGTTGCGGTCGAATCGGAGAGGTCGGACAGACAGCACTGAACGCCGCTAACATAGCTCCTTTCACGTTTTGCCACTCTTCATCCACATGCTCACTACCACCACAGTGTTGTCTTACTGTGGAGAGTTGTTGGGCTAGCTCAAGACGATGCTGTTGAGCTATGGTAGTTCTTCGGAAATAGTGGATCAGCATGCTTCTTGCCGACTTGCGGGGGCCTGAAGGGAAGCAAACTGTCAGGCTTGAACGCACCATGGCGTGATGGGAATCGAGTTGGGTGCCCCAGAAGGAACGGCAGTCTTAAATTGTGGCTCTTCACCGGTGGCTGATGGCCGCGTGTACCAACTGGGTCCACGATTGGTTTGCAGCTGATGGCCGCCAGGTTACGCGATGCGAACGTTTATGTTGAAAGTTCGTACAGACCAGAAACAGTTCTTGATCGGCACACAAGCGGAGGAGTCGCTATCCGTTGTTTGTGCGGCAAGCATCGACTCCGAATCTGCCGCCCAAATGTGATTCCAAGGAGCTCAGACGACCTACTTGAGCATTCATATTGCCTTCAAGCATCGCAATGTCAGTGCGTTTTGCTTGACGAATAAGCTCGGATATATGTCGATAGAAATTATTTTTCTAAGCATCAGAGCTGCAGTCTTTTGGGGCATAAGCTGACAGTACAAACAGACACCGCTTTTTACGCCGAGAGGCATTGAGCATGATTGAGCTGGATAGCCGGACGGCGCAAAGACGACTGTTTACTGGGATCCAATCCAGCAAAGCGTGTTCAGCTCTGGGGCTGAGTGCAACTCCCACGCCATATATTCCACGAGTCATCGCTTCTGGGTCACCGGACACATGGAGGTAGAACTGTGAAAGAGCTGAGTTCATCCTTGGCGTTCTGAGATGCATAACCACGCTTGGGTCTTGTATGCGTGTTTCGGAGACACGGCATACGTCAATTTTAATGGAGTATAAGGTTTTAGCAAGCATTGCCTGTTTGCCAATTTGACACAGAGTGCGAACGTTAAAAGCCCCCATATAGAAAGGACCTCGTGAACTTAGAAAGGTGCTTTTTTGTTTATTGTTAATGGGCAGCGAGGAGCATAAGGCCCTTCGGTCAGATAACTGACAGTCAAATGACCCAGTGATGTTTGCTTGTATGGCGGGAAGGGGTTGGGGAGGGACATCAGCGGACACAGAACTGCGCGAGCAAGTGATACTTCCCGGTCGCCCGGGCCGAGGAAGGGTGTTTGGTTGAGGTACCCCACAATGAGCCTTTGACTCAAAAGTCTGACCCACGAGGCAGCAGAGAGTAGGGTTTTCTTTGGGGACCCTGCCCGGAGCCGATGACTTAATAGTCTGACCTCGGCTGCAGGGGGTTTGGCCTTTCCTGTGGGCGCAGTGAATAAGGCATTACTGTCTCACTCCTGATGCGGTTGCGCAAAGCAAGTGCCTTTTGAGCGGCATCAGAGTGTTTGATTTTAAAAATATTTCGACCGTATTGAATAATGCGCCGGCGTCACGGTCAACTGTTGGGCGATCGGAGTGTGCAGATTTTAGGGCCGGCCTTTTCTAACCCGTCTTTCCTCAGGGGAAGGCGGCATCGCTGCTTTCATAAATATGGACATGC
This sequence comes from Opisthorchis felineus, assembly GCA_004794785.1. Lineage (NCBI taxonomy): Eukaryota > Metazoa > Platyhelminthes > Trematoda > Opisthorchiida > Opisthorchiidae > Opisthorchis > Opisthorchis felineus. The sequence continues at coordinate 981,055 of SJOL01009403.1, read as the reverse complement.
TGGTCGCCTGGGGGAAGCATGTTGCCGCCTTCACACTCCTATCGCAGATGACAGTATGACTTCACCCCCAGATCGCCTCTTATCACGATTGTTGGTAGTCTGGGGTCTCGTTGCTCTTGGTCTGACTGCTCCCCTTTGGCCTTCCTGGCATGGTTGGATCTTGTGGAACTGAGTTCCAGCCCGCGGGACCGTTGCAGCACTCAATCCCGACCACCGCGTCAAGGTGACAACTTTAGGTCTGGTTGGGATGTGTGTGGAATGAAAGCTACTCCTGATTCATATATATTTTGGTAGTATAGTAAGCGTGACGACAAGTACGTAGTGAACATATGCTATCGTCAACTGGGGAGTGTTTGAATGTGTCGTGTTAACACTGGTTACGCTTTGTGATTCCGAAATATATAAGGACGTTTGCGTTGTGGCCGGTGGTGAAGCTTTTCAACATTCTGTTTGAGGGTAGCTTTCACAGTATTGAAACGCACAGAATCTGGAGATGTATGCATTGTGTTATCACTACCGTGGACAGGTGCGTACTCCGGATTGCACTCAATGATTTCGGCTTCTTACGTGGTAGCATTGTACTTGGTTGAACGGAGGACCAGGATCGGGGAAAGTTAACCAGGTTTTCCCAGGAAAAGATGGAATCATTCGCCCTTACAGCTCTTCTGTTTACTTTCTCAGAAAAGTGTATGGAATATACCAAAAACACCCGCAGACAACGGAATTTTCTTTGGGCGTCTGTAAAAGTTAACAGCGATGTTTCAATCTTCCGGTGAATTGTATCCGGGTAAATGGTGAACTTGGGTACAAAGTCCATCCTTTCCAGACGGAACTCTCGCTAAGCGTACTTTTTCCTTGAACACGTATGAGCATCAAAGGTAATTTCTGTGGACATGGCTAGTGGTTAGTAAAAAAATAGTGTTTTATTGACTGATTTTATATTATTCTGTCAGTGTCGAATGGTGGCTTCAATGTAATAAAACAGAATAGGTTGCCGAAGAGCTATGATTCGGAGTCGACTGTAGTCTAACCAAAGTGCACGACTGACTGACCTGTGCAAAACAGCATGCAGAAAAGTAGTTACTGAAAAGGAACCAACAGATTTTATACTCAAACTGGTAAATATGAGTGTCATGTGAGCCAGCGAGTACACACACCCGCACCTCTTCACATTCAAATTTCAAGAACGGCAGAAGGTTACCACGTCCAACACCCAGTAGGGATGGCTTTCAAGGGCTACCTGTCTCTGTGTTCGACAACCGAGGGTTGTCGATTAGTAGATGGACTCAATAATGCAAGCGGGGCTGCAATTTTTGTGTACCACTTGGTGTAAGCATGTAGTGAGCGGCTTGCGTCCGCGCTAAATCAGATCATTTTGCATACACGGGTGAAGTGGTAGATGTAGCCATGGTAACCGGTTACATGAGCGCACAGTGCAGCCTGAAGGGCCTTGAATATCTTGAGCTAGGCCATTCTGACGTTTAGTGATCCGATAACCAAAGCATGTCGTGAGAGAAATGTAGTGGTTAGCTGTCTTTAGTATAGTCTGCACGTACAAAAATCAACCAGAAATACATTCTAATACTCTCTCGATTTGTTGGTATGGAAATAAGACTTCCCAAACACTTTACTTATTTGAGTAGTGCAGTAGATGCGGGCTTATATGTCTGAGGCTTTCGGAGATTATTTTCAGTTCACACTGAAGAGTCTGAGTACTCACCGAAACTTTGCCAGCCCAGTTACCGATTTATTTTACCTACCTTGGAATTGGGAGCAAGCATTGGCCCTCTTGATGTTTCTGAAAACTGTGACAACGCACGACCTTACGGCTCCTCAAGTATGCGTCTTAGTCTACCTTATTTTCAACTTGCTAAACAAATTGCACGCAGTTAGAGAGCTACAGTCATTTGCAAATTAATTTGGTGTTAGTTGCAGACTGGACGGACTCCAGATGAATCTCTCTCGTTTACGACTCTCTTCAACTGCATTTATTGTTGTATTCCGTCAAGAAAATATGCTGTAATATTTCGGATACCGTTACAAATGAAACATGAGGTGACCTTTGTATAGCACATTCAGCTGAAGAATGCCATAAGCGTGTGATTCAGATTGGGTTCAGTTGAGTATCCAATTAACACCATCCTAATTTGCGAATGAGTGTTTTTGCCATTGTTTTTTTTTTGTAGTTTGCTGAGAGCCTGAGATTACATCTTTTTAGATCTCTTCAGCACAATAAAAAATAAGTTAGTTTTCTTGGATTTCTCCCGATGTTTTGGTGGACTCATAAAATTGGCCTACTGTCGGTAGAACAATTCAGGAAAGTGTTTTTAATGTAGGCTTCGTCGCAATCCAGAATAGGTTTCTCACTGGATTCGTCAAAAGTAAAACGTACTGGTTTGGTGCGTTTCACCTAATCTCCACCTCCAGTGTATTTGTGTGTGCCCTATTTAAAGATTGGAGGTAACCGCATTCTGGAGAACTGAATTTTCTGGGACCTATCATAGTAATCAGACCGTACAGCGAGACAAATTTCTGCCCTAGCCAGAATACGTTTTTTCGTCTCATTTGAAACCTATTCCTAACTTGGCAGATGTTCACCGGATCCCTCCGATATTTTTTCACATACCTAAAGGTAAGCCTTTTATCAAATCAATATGTTTCACTTCTCTTGAGGAGTTTTTCTTTCACCTTTTCAGTGTTAACGTTTTGCAACAGTATTCTGACTGTTATATCAGTTGGATGCAATCAAAAACAGATCAGGATTGTGTGGATGCAAAGCCACGCAACGTGACCATACACGTCCGCGATGAGTCAAAAGAAGGTGGGAAAACTGCAATTAATTGGCGTATATTTAATCCCACAGGGAAACGCGATTTCGTATGTGACCGTGACCTGCTAGTCTCGGAGATGGGCTACTTTCGTGATTATCTGATTAAAGGTGGTCAGTTTGTGGAAGAGGTGGAGATCATCGTGCATTGCGATATCAAAGTCTTCGAATGGCTAATGTGTTATGTAAAAAGACGAGTAAACCCACATAATTTCGAAGATTGTCACATTTCCGTATCCAACATTTTGGCTATCTTAATTTCGTCGAGCTTTCTCAAGATGGAGTCACTGGTATAGACCGTTGTTTACTGATTCTGCTTGATGTATACTGTAACGCATTATAGACAGAAACATGTGTGCGATACTTCTGCGAAAACATCAATGCGATTATTGCCAGCCCTTGCTCCCTAAATTGTATTGATGATGAACTTATGCAGCGGTTTGTTCAGTTTTCTGACTTGACATTTCTCACAGAATTATTCAACACTTGACTGTGAGAGAACTAGATACAGTGAAGGACAAGAAAGATAAAATAAAGAGGTATGCACCACACCTCTAACACATTAGCAAAGCAAACTGTTTTTTAAGAAGATTGAACAATTGTTCGAGAAGGACTACACCTCATTTGAATGTCCAGAAAATGCAGCTACCATTTTTCAGTAAGTCTGTTGTTCATATTTATTAGCAGGGACGAAGACTTTGGGTGTTTTTATTGCGGCAGTCTTACAATTTTCTGTCATTACTACAACAGTTCCCCTGCCTGAAACGACATTTACTCTGTAACTACCATGCGTATAAACGCGGAAATTAATTTATTCTGAATGACCCCCCACAATAGGCAAAATTTAATGGGCTTTTCCGAGCTGTTACTGGTGAGGTGCTCACCCGAAGGAGAGAAACAAACAGGTTTACTGTTGTCGACAATCCATTTACAGTCGCAACAAACACTGGTGTAACGTGATATGTAAGAAGCGTCGCGGTTTGAGTCATACGGACAAAAAAGTGGATTTCCGAATAGAGTGATCCGTCGATAATCTGGGTTAATGTAAACGAGATGAACTCATTAGGTTTTGCTTCAAATCACGGTGCTTAAAACATTGTATGTATAGGTGGATGCAAACGGAAGGCATTGGAGGTATGCTGCAAACGGACCGGTTGTTTACAAAGTTCTTTGTGATCTGCAGATTCCGGACTACGGGTTAGGTTTGTGCAAAAATTAACTAGTAGCCAAATACTCTCATGACGTACTCTCACATTGTCTGAGTGCTGGAGATGTGGTAGGTCACTTCCCTCCCACATATCGTTGTTCTTTGTATGCCAAGGCAATCTTCGACCAGAGCCTCGTGATTGTGATGCGATGAAGCAGTGATGTTTAACACCTTGATGACTGGATGCTTTTTTTCCTATTTTAGAAAAAATTCATTCTTAATTTTAAAGGTCATAAACAGCAGGAATTGCCTAATTCTTGCATGTTTACTTCTGACCTCTGAATTGTTCATCCTGTGGGGGCGCCTAGATGACTGAACTCGACGTGGTTTAAATTGCTCCTCATCGAGAAACTGTAGAATTCCTGAGGAAGAAAGACTTTTGATGATCAAACATTTTGACGGAAGGGTTCTGGCATCCTGAAGTCTACTCAAACGATTGGCTGAGACCACTCTCATATATATATACACACACACTTCTTTCCTCAAGCTTCTGGTAAAGATAATTCAGGGTGAAGTTTGTGCATGAAATAAAGACCTCTGAAAAGCAGACAACTGTTCAGTGATCTGTAGCTTTACACGCTGTAGTACTATGTTCCCGTTTTTTGTCAGCACCTTTCAGTGGTCAACGCCGTTGCGCGATACCGTGTATTAGGTATTATGCCAAAGAGCATGGAAGAACAGTCTGAACACATCATCCTATACAAAATCTGTCGGTCAGGTCTGAACCACCATATTGCAGGGCTGTCTTTCAATGTTTCCCACAATGTCTTCGGCTCCCACCTCACCAACCTCCGTTCCTCTGATATGCAGCCAAGCTTGGTGGGCAACAGAAGGTGTGGCACCGATGCCGGCGATGGGTATGTCCGCATTGTCATAGGGAGGAAATTGGGAAGAATCTGAATTGCCTCATTATTACAGTCCGTGTCCATGTTTCAGGTGGGCCTCTGCATCAGTGGTGATGGTTTGCATGAGGCATAGGATCAGTATTATTGCCAATCACCTGGGGGCATGTTTGGTCTCTATAAGAAGGATTTTTGTTTAGAGTATAGAACACATTGAGGATTTCAACAAACCGTCCTCATAACAGGGTGATCTTTAGTCCGTAAGACACTACATGGCTGTACACAGCAAAGCTTGCGTGTAACACTAATGGCCCGTCATGCCCACGACCTCTGTCCCCCACTGCGTTTAGACATGGCTGATTTGAATTGAGGTTTTCGATTAGCAATATTTTTTGGCTCCCATCAAACTAGATTGTGGTTTTTGTACAATGTATTCTAACAATTTATTCAATACAGGTGTGCGCACTGTGACCGAATACTAACAAAGACAACAGCGTGCACAGTTCCATGTTTACCTTGGCGTCGTCTGGTAAGCCAGTCTGGAGATCTTATTCCCATACACAAACCACTGCCAACAGAAGCCAGTTTGTCTCTGAAGAAATCAATACCCCTTCGACGATCATCCTCCTGTACTCTTCTGGGCGCACCCATTTCTCTTTCACACACCGACATTTCGTCTCAAGAAGAGCGCGGAACAACGCAATATCGTACAATGTCACGAACTCCTTCAGTTTTGTCTCCAAGCCTTCCAGTTCGAGTTCAGAGTGGTAGCAGTTGCAGCTTGTCTGCTGCAACTGTTTCCGAAGACCAGCGAATTTTCTCTGTTACTGAGCTGTTAGCTGGTTGGTATCGGGAATTGAGAAGCTGGCGCATGGTCTACTGGCGTTTATGGGCCACCATAAACATACAAGTACGTCAAAAACACTTCAACTTTACTCTTTCGATTGTAAAACTCCATCACATACTAATGAAAATCATTAGGGTTTCAGTAACCGGGGAACAAGGTGGAGGATGAACTCATGTGCATAGGCTTTATTTAACAGTGCTCATTCTTATATTGGTCTCCCAGGTTTTCCACTTTTTTACTTGGGCCAACAGGTTTTAACATACTTCACACGTTGTATTCATTCAACTTGACTTTCCAGATAAAATCACAGTAATTAGCACAATCCTTTACTGGTTCGAATTTTTGTGGAGTCATTTGGCTGATCATTGCAAGATGATTTAAAAACAAACATTTACAGTTCAAAGTGCACATTGTGTCTGCTATTTATGAGGAGCTTGTATCTCAATTACCAAAATGGTGGCCTTCGACGAATGTGAACAGCCCCACAGGGATTGAGGGATTTGTATTGCCGCGCCCAAGCCATCCCACGGATTACGCGAGCCCAGCAATGTGGTCATATCTTTTATACTTATTCTGAGTTAATCAATTCACGGAGCGTCTTGTAAAGTGCCGTATTGGTTGGAAACTTTCCAACCTCCACATACCACTTACAAAGCGAGGCTCTGACAAATCCATAACAAGTCCAGTTCTATACTGCACATTCAGCTGAAGAACAAAAAAATTAAGGACTTCGCTGAGTGTCGCAAGACCTTTAGTTATGTTCTGTTTCCACCAGCCCGTCGTCTAGTTGCGTGGCTTACCACTACAACCACTGTAACTACGCTTTGTGTGTCGGTGGTATCCCGCTTCTGGTTTGTTGTACACAATGCTTCGTACCGCGCGACAAAGTTATATGATGTCCTTCTTTACGCGCAAGATCCGTAATTTTAATGCTAAAATATCGGAATTTTCACTCAGCCGAACAGGGTGAAATGAGCAGGACAAAATTAGATGACCATCGCTATTTTCAAACTCATGTTAGCTCCTGTTTTATTGAATCAGGATAGTCTTCGTGTAGACGTTAAGGCTATTCGACTATGAGTCGACCAGAACACTGGCCGTCATTCTCGTATTGTGCAACGATTTCAGTTTAGAGGGAACGTCATCATCATCATCGACAGCATGACATCAGTGTTCAACACCGATGCTTCACTGCCGTGCAACCATAATTTATTTGAAAGCCTTATTGTCAAGGAAAGAATAAAGGTGGACGGGGAAGGGACTTAGTGCTAGCTTACTACAATCATTCCGAGGTGCCTACGCCTCCAGACACTCATTCAGGCAATCTGGATAGAAACTGACAACAAGATCGCCACTGACATCGGTTGGCAGCCATATCTTGAAGCGTCTCCAACCA
>SJOL01009403.1:920154-973231 GCA_004794785.1 Opisthorchis felineus | reverse complement strand
CACAGGCTATCTGAACACCGAGGTTTTGGAGACCTTCCAGCGTTCGTCTCATTACCTCATCGATCACGAAATTAAATAGGAAAGGAGAGAGTGGGCATCCCTGACGGACACCGCTTTGTGTACGGGCGCTTTTGGAGAGCTCGTCGTATACTCTCACACGTCCGGAAGTCTGGGAATACAAAGAGCTTATTATGTTCACAAACTTCCGGGGCATTCGTTGGTGGGCAAGCGTGTTAAGAAGAATAGACCGGTCAACCGAGTCGAATGAGCCTTAGAAATCCAGGAATACTAGAATCGTGGGTCGCTTATATGTATGGCGTTGTTCTAGCTAGCACCTGACGAAGTGTGAAGATTTGGTCAACGCAACCCCTACCAGGCCGGAATCCCGCTTGCTGCTCTCGAGTCAGTGTCTCACGAGCCACCACAAGGCAACGAAGCTCCAGTGACGCCAACAGTCTAGTTACGACCGGGGTCAAGCTGGTTTCCCTGTGGTTGCCACATTCACTACTAGCCCCTTTTTTAAAATGGGCACTATCACCGACTCTCCCCAGTTGACTGAGACAGATTCCTTTCCCCAAGTGCAAGCAAATGAATCAGACAAGCGCTGACTGAGGACTTCACCCCCATCTTTGAACAACGCGGGTGGGAGGTCATCCGGACCAGGAGCTCGGTGGCGCTTGAGAGGACATATGCAGTCGTAAACCTCCAAGGTTAGTTAGACCAAACGGTCGTGTCGAAGGCTCCAGTATCCGAAATAACTTGTCTAAATTACATGAAAACTACTGAAACTTGGCCAACAGAGATGATTTGGGTTATTGTTATCAATATCGGGATTATTGTTATTATTGGTTAGTTGAAATTGAACGTACTCTGCACTCAAAGAATCCGTTGCGAGTGATGCACAAACACGTCAAAAGCGAAGTCATCTGAAAATCAAGGTTTATATCAATAATGAGCATTTACCTGCGCATGACTCAGCAAACTGACATCTTGTCTCTATGAGCGGACGTCAATTATAAAACTGTGATACAAAATGGCATGCTACAGTACCTGGTCTTTTGAAGAATATTTGAGCAATAAAGGCCCTCTACGAAAAAATCACCGTTGGTAACTTGAAGACTGCCTCTCCAAAGATGGGAAGTTGCTCACGTTCTTTAACGGAAATTGATAAAAGTTGATAAGGTCTGTACGCATAATATACGGTTACCCCTTATGGAGGGATCAGCCGAAAAGAACGACAAAAAGTAATGCATTCTGTGGGGTGACTTCTTCCGGATACGACTGTGTCGGTGAGGTGCATCTCAAGAGACCAGCTGATGCGGATCTTTTTCTGATGACTGTTCTCACTCATGGACGATCTCTTCAGATGGAGATTATAACCATAAGTTTAACAATTCTTGCTTGACTTGTTTAAGGATGGATAATGAACGTAAGGGACCGTTTCATAACTGGGCTATGCTTCCTATAATATTTTTGATGGAATGATACTGTAGTTACCCTCCTAGTCGTGCATCTAAAGTTCACAGTCCAGAGGTAAATTGTCAGGAATTCTAGCCACACTGCACAATTCACCATTTTACCGAGATTTTTCTGTTTTCCTTGGGTGATGTTTCCAGTCCTGCATACGTTGTCGTCGTCAGTTTCCGATCATTGAATTTGGTGATGGCTGTTTTTTTCACCCGGAAGACCCCATTCCAGTCGCTGCAAATGATCTCTTTGATGAACGGGAGTCTCGAAAGAAATCTCAAGCGAAACCGGATTCATTTGGACTGTCCACATGTTTAAAATCCCCTCGCCCTTCGTCGATGCTTACCCGACCTCAGGGACGGACAAATTACAGAAGTGGTGGAGAGCATTACGACCAGACGTACGTTTGCCATTTGCTCCATGTGCAGCGTTGACTGATTTCCAGGGGTCACTGAGAGCGCTGGTTTTTGGCCTACATGTTGATTAGTGGTCTTGAGGTGCCTTCTGTGAGGCGCGTTTTGATCTTAGAGGGGCTCTTGGACAGAATAGCACGTAGAAGACTGTTATCGGTCAAGTTGAAGGTGCCCGCAGTAAGTAAGCATTAGCTCTGCCATTATCACCGCATGAGGCACGTCCACATATCCTCGCACGGAAAACACGACGTGGCAATTTCAGTGCCTTACTGGCCGACAGGCTGCACACGAGTAATAACGACCCCTTTATCCATCAAAGCATGGGTGTTGCGGATTACTTTAGGACTATACTGTCGAATGTTCACTGGCCCCCTTGAAATTGTAGTACTTGGTACCATTTAGATTTGGAGATTCCCCATATTTGGTGGTCTCGAACTTTCGATGAGATATGGTGGTGAATAATTGAACCGGGAAGAGGGGGATAAAATTGCTTCTAAAAAGTCTGAGTACTGTCGGTGCAAGCCGCCTTCCTGCGTTGGGTTTGCGTGACATCACGCAGTGTTGAACTCTGATGTTGTGTTGTCAATGATGATGATGACTGGACGACGGACAACGAAGGTTACCCAGTAGAACCAGGAAGTGAAGAATAGGTATTACCAGAAAGGACGCTGGGTCAAGCGATTATGTAAACCGAATGCGCTCGACAATTTTGGCTCACTCATTGGCCCCATATCCTTACTGTGAAAGACGCAATGCAACTGCGTTCATCGAACTCATCAACGCAAAAACCCTAGAAATTCCCTCCGTCATAAACTCTCGTTTTAACTAAACGAATGGAATCACATCTGTTTATTTCTTCTATCCACACCAATAAAGCAACATAAAGGGATTTTTAGGAACAGGGTTGGAAACCTGTACTTGCAGATGCTGCCTCCGGTCTTCTGGGGGGGGGGGAACTATATATATATATATAAACTGTGCGATACTCCACTGTTGTGTCAGAAGATTGTAGTTTTGAGAACGTTTGATGCCTTATCATACCTTGGATGTACAAGCTTAAATCCACTTCATATCTTTCCGGAATTGGGTGCTACAGCCTGGAAAGGATGTTCAACTGTCGTCTCAGCAAAGGGTCACAAAACCTTCAGGTTTCCCCTTAAGACATGACTAATAAGGATGACCATATGAATTGCTCGCCATATAAGCCCAACCATCTTAAGACAAACAAGTTTGTCCGTTTCTGTGTTCCTTCCACCTCGTATTCTATTTCATACCGCTGTGGAATTTCTCTTCTCAGTCCAGTACGAAGGTGTAAGGTAAAAAAAAACAATGTGGGTAGTCAGCGAAATACACTCATTTGCAAACAAATTTGGTGTTGCGAGAGACTCGCCTGGAACCCACCTGAATCTCTCGTTTGTGATGTGGGTAGTTCTAATGGTCTTATAGATTACCTTGTGGGACTGGATTTGCGAACATTGGAATTCAAACCACCCACAATTGCCCAAAAAGTATTTTTCGGCCACGCAATCAATCATTTAGCTGTTCGGTGTTCAGCAGGTTCATTTCCTCGCGCACCAAAGGGCGATTTGGCCTCTTCTGGGTGTGTTCACTGTTCTAGAGTGGGTGATTTCAAACTAAATGATGATTGATGGAAAACGCTGCTGTTGCTCTTCTGGGGCCTGGTTCGTTTTCTGGTCGATCATTTTAATATACGGCTAGCGTGCGTCAGCAGTAGACCACAAGTGGAATATAGTTCTCTGCATTCCCCAATGAACTGTGATGCTAATGCTTCACACAATCACCTTGCGGTTTAATGTTCCAGAGTTTTGGGAATCGCCTTACCGTTTAGGTCAGCCTGGAACAAGCTGTGGCAAGCATTTTCACCGGTCACCTTTGAGCTCTTCGCATATGGCAGTGAAACACCGTCCATCCCCTGTGTTGCCTTCGATGATGATTCTGAAGATTCTTTGCGAATTTCATGTATTCAACATGCATTCAACAAGTGACTTTCTTCAGCGCATCATTCTTCTGCAGTTAACTCCGGCTTTTTTTCTTTGATAGCCCCGCACCCCCCAATATGGTCTACCCCTGTTGCGGACTTCGTATTTATCGATTTGAGCCGTTTGGGATACAGTCCGTAAGTTTTTAACCACTGATTTCGGGTACAAGTTGTATGACGAGGCTGTTGTACAGTTCCCAGCGGATTTCCCATATTGTGCGTGTCTGCAGGTGTTTCTTTTGTGGACAGGACATTATACTTTCCATGCAAACAACAACCTACGTGTTTATAAGGTACCGAAGTACACCTTCCTCAAAGCTGTTACACCCGCTACTTCTCCATCTTATGTACGGAGAGCTTAGCAACCCGGAAGCTGCTATGACACCTGAGTTACCAGTGCATAGGCCGTCCGCATATTAATCATGTGTAATGGCCCATTGGTTCACTTACGTCACATGTGACCTTTCATGTACCGTTTCTTTAGTGAAATCGGTACCAGAAGTTTCCCAGTATATTCCTGTCCTTAAAATTGGCCAATTTACGGGTTCGGAGCCATCTGGTTATTGGCTTGTTTGTTCTGAAGTTTGCCTGGTCCACTATACTTTCAGCTACCTCGTGATTTGTGACATTTGTAAAGTGCCGTTTGACCCCCATTTGAGGGACTCCGTGTACAGTGATTCCCACAAGTGAATGTGCCTACTGAACTAAAATAAGATTGAGGTGTACACATCTAACCAGTCGGTTTATCGATCGGTAGAAGGAATAGTCGGCGTTAGTCCTACATCGACATTGCGCCATATTTGTGAGAGTTTTAGAACAACAAACCTTGGGTTGAAATTCGGAACCCTGTAAGTCTTTTTAGTTTGCTGTATTTTATTCAAAAAGCCTATGATCAACACTCCAGGTGTACCGTGGTACTGTGGTTCCCATCTAGGGCTGCTATCGAAACGAACACATTTTGGATGAAAGGGACAAAGAACTGGAAGCGGTGACCCGTTTAACTGTACAGCATCGAGATCTGTTCATATCCTGGGCTCCAAAAAGATCGTTCAATCCAAAAAAGTACGTGTTTTTTCCTCGTTTTCACAGTTACACCTTTGATATGTCGATTTTCTCTCTGTGACCCAGCAAGGAAAAATTTTGGATTGTACGTTGGTATGCCCCCCCTTTCCTGTAGTATTCCATTACTGACAAATGACGCCAGGGAGGTAGTATGACAACTCAGCGCCCATGTGCTGGCCGTCTGATCTCCAAGGTGAACAGATATAATTTTTATCCGGCTATTCCAAAGAGCGCTTGGGTCTGCGTTGGAATATGTTGCGGGCAGAAATGTGCCAGACTAGAATGAGAACCAGCAGACGGAGCAATTCATTGTGAATATATGTTTTACAGTAGAAAGGAATTGACCATAGTTATTGAGAACTCAATAAATATTGAGTTAACGTACGGAGTTTCATCTGGTTTCTTAGCTTGGTTGCCTATGAACTGCGCGACATGGTGTTATGCGCATATCCTCGACTGAGTTATCAGCCAAGACATGACTGTGAAGACTAGCCCACCTGTTCATCGAGAGGGTGCTTGTGATCATTTAATGCCACAGCTGAGGAGTAAATTCGGGTGAGTGACATAGGACATTTCCCGCATGGTGTTCTAACCATTTTAGAGACAAGGGGTACCTCATCTTTTGACTTTCCTTGTTAAGAGGATAGCCATACTCTCAGCCTTAGTTATCGGAAAACTCTGAAGTCCTATCCAAGATCACCAGTTTATGCTTCACTTCTGTTTAGGATGCTGCTGATCCTGATCATTACACATCTCGGCGATGAGAAGTCGTTATTATTTTGAAGCACCAGATGCTGCCGTGCAAGGACTTTCGGCTAAACAACTGCCAAATATTGTTGCGTGTTACCATTGTTGTGTTACCATTTGCTTATTGTCGTCAGAATTCGATCGAAAGTTCGTGATTAATTAGTTTGTCATAAGTTCCACAAACGTGTTCTGCAGAATCGTCGTGAAGTGCGTTACTTTAGAGCCATGAGCTCCTGTGACAGGATGAAGCGGCTCCACAAATATCCCGTATTGTTGCCAACGCATGGTGACAACAGGACAGGTCTGCACAGAATGGGATCCAGTTTAGATTCCAGCAAGCAGACAGCTTTTGCTAGCTTGAGATTGAACTCCTCCAAATTTGACCCCACAGCGGCGATCTGGTTTCCCTGTTGCATTCCAACACCAAAGTCTCCCCCTGAGCATGGCGAAGGAGTAAAAGCGAGTTTGCAAAACTCGCCTTCTCGGGCAACGTGACCGTACCATTGATGTTGTTATACCGCGGTGATTTCCTGAGCCGTGGATGCACTTCCGAGTGGTCGAACGCTCCTTAGGCAACAACAGTAAAAAACTTGCAGTTTGTGGATATATTGTAGGCGAAGGGATCGCCTTTGATAAGAACTGGTAGGGTTACCAGTTCGAACACATGAAGCTTTGCGTGCTAGCAGATTTCACTTCCCCTTCATAAAATCTTCGTGAGTGGTGTGAGGGCGTAACGTGATGCACGGATACGAGGGTCACCTCTTCTTTAGCTCGCCCGTTGGGTGGAATAGTAAAACCCAATGAACGAAATGATGTAATGCGTTCAATTTCATCTCCTACACCGAGTTACCCGCTGACTATTTGCTTATGGAAAAGAATTTTGTCTTGCTGATGTTGGTTACCACTCCGACTAGATCTGCCTCGTAGGTGGCTCGATCAAGAACGGCTTGTATATCTATGTTTCAGCCCAGTAAGACACTGTCACCAGTGTGTTCAAGACCTATAGTTCGAATGTCTAGGCTCATTTGAACGCCGGAGCATCTATCCCGCGTCCGCTGTATCCTTCTGTCAATTGCGAAGCCGATTAACGCTGGTGGTAGGGAACATCCTTGTCAATGCCAGAGGCGAGGCTAAGGTCAGATGTCCCTTCTTTTTACGGCCGAATTCGGGCCTTCACTGACAAGTAGTAGGCCTTTTGATGGAAGAAATGAGTTCGGTTAGCCCACCTTCAGCAAGAAGAATAGCCCTTGGTGACTCAAAATGGATAGAGTCGAAAGCAGTGCCTCTAGAACTTCCCCATAAGTTGACTGCCCAACCCAGTTCTAGGATGGAAACCACAGTGAGTAAGTAATGTTCGACCGTGTCACACTTTCGAAAATCGTTTTACGAGTATAGATGCAAAGGTTTTCCCGGCACTATCTATGACACTGACTCCTCAATAGTCTTCGCATACTATTAGGTCGTCTTTCCTAGTGATTCGTATTAAAGCTCGAATGCCCCAGTCGGAAGTGACGGACTTCGCCTCCCAAATGGAACAGAGTAGTTTGTGTTGGTGTTGAAGATCTCCCCGCAGGCAATACTACTGTTCCTTGGGGGAAGAGGAAGAACGCCATCATCTCTTTGCTTGACTAGACGGCTCGAAGTTCATACTGTAATGGCTAGACACCGATGTAAGTTTTTCTGCACGAAGATTATGGTGGTTTGGCAGCTGGCTAAAGTAATCCACCCGCCGTTTCCTCTTCGAATAATCTACCGTCAGCTCCATTTCTGTTGCGCTTCACTTTGGAGAACTCGGGAGCCTTGTTTAGGCTCACCTGCAGAAGCACGTCGTTTTGCCTGAAATTCAGTCTTCGTGTCGTTGTGTGATGCAACGAAGGCTGTCTTTCGGGGCTTGTTGGATAGATGTTTCAAATATGGACCATTCATCATCCACCGGGACCGAGTGATCTTCATAGTGATGCAAGAATCCGGATGTCAGTTGCATTAATATGCTTTTAATGAGTTTGGTTTGAGTTTTTGCGTCGGAGTGAAAATACATTGATGGAAATACATTTTCCGCATCTAACAAGATGGGTTTCAACTCTCGCTTGCACGACGGTATGGTCCACTCCCGCTGTGTTTCCCGTTTCAGCTCCTCGATACGACCGAAGACCTGTCGAGATTGTATCAGAATATGGTCGGCTTGAGACATTCCGACCACCATCGATTTACCATGTCAATAAACAGCGCGAGTTAGTGACGAGGATGTGGTTCAACCCAGGGAAGTTGAGAAGTATGGCACCACCCTCATAGCTCTAGACTGCACTCGCCTGCATGTGGCAGACATGGTCTTCTAGTCAGCCTATTCGAGCGTTTACCAGCATATCGTGCCTAGATACCCCGTGGGCCTGCCGTAGTAAACGCGTTCTCCAACCGTGGAATCTACTGAAACATTGTACACTTAGATATCACTCCTAGTTGAATTTACTGGGGTACCTTTAACTGGAGCTCCCGCAATTCTGAGTGAAACGGGGTTCAAAGATAAGAGTGCATTGTAGGCGTGGTCATCCAAGGCAAGGACGACCTCTTAGATACCGAAGTTGCCCACTGGACCTCTGTAATAGAGCCAATGATAGGGATGTGTATAGTGATTGATACTGGTAGTTTGGTCTCAGGCAAGCATTTAATATCTAGTCGGTAATCGTGGAGAGTACACATGGTCAGTTTCTGACTGCAGTCATTCGACAGAATGTGGATATTCCAGCGGTCGACATTAGCAGATTCTGTTGTTTTGGGAACCCCTGCCTGTTTGCTGATTGCCCCAGCCGCTGGGCTAGCACAGGGCACATCCCTCCCCTGTAGCGCCGTTGAGTCGACAAATTTTGTTAGTTTCGTGAAGTAATGTCCCATTCATCAGTCACTTATTGTTATAGCGGGTACCTAGTGTCTTTACACAATCAAGTACGGTCTGAATAGAGGCAGCCGGAAATGATTCATGTTCTCACCGTCACTGACATGGAATCAAATTTTGACGGACTTTCAATGGAACGTCAGCTGGGCTTTGGCACCAGATACCGGCTTTTGTCCTTCTATTTTGAAGAAAACATCTCCCCCACGGAAAGACAGTGAAAAGCACTTCCTCAGCAGAGGCTGCATGACAGCAGGTCTCTTGGGAGCATTTGGTGGGTGCAAATGACACCTTCACTAGCTTCCGAAGACACTCAGTTTCCACCAGGTCAGTTCACTTATGGTGTTGCTAAGAGCCTAGTCATATAAGGTCTCTTCTTGACTAAACTCTACGCTCCACTGTGTCGTTCCCTGCACAAAGCATGTCGGGTAGCAGGTCTGGATGCAAGTCACTTTACGGTTTTCACTCGAGCGATTACTTTCATACAGATTCGATCCGTGTTCCAGTATTCTCAGCGCTAGTTCATCGCGAAAACAATTAAGCTGACGAACACAGGTCCTAGCGAAGTTTTTGTTGCCGAGCTGATCCTTCCGGCGGTGCAGATGCAACGCTAATGATTGTCGTAAACACTTTACTACTCACCAAAGTACAAGTAGTTCAACGTTTCTAGTTCTGATAGGGAGTGTTAGCAGCTGGAACTAGGTTTGGCAGTTTTGAAGCAAATACCACCTTAGTGCTCGTATTCATCTCGGACTTGAACTCTTTTTCGTGGTCTGTGTCCTGCTTTCCCACCGGGGGAAATTCGGCAGTTCAACAATTAAAAATACTGCTGGAGAAGAATGTCGTTGGGTGGCCCAAGAGTCGAAGTACATTCCTAAATCCACACTGTTGTTTCCACGTTTTTTCCCACGAAGAAATGTGTCCACTTTCTGATAAAAACATCTACACTGGTTTACTTTCAGTCACAAGTTGGTTAGTATTCTCTGGAATCGTCTTAAACGGTTATCACGAAAGGGCCAGTTGAGTTCTTGCACGGGTAATGAGTTTACCGTTCACGCTACGTCGGAGAAGGGCTACACCGAACGCCGAAGTCGTTTTTTGTTTCACGCTTGTGGAATGATATGGTATGAAGATAATGGAAACTACCCAAAAGGTGTTGAAGGATTACTTGCGAGCACTATGCGCGTATGATGAGATGGCTGAGAGCTCGAATTTACTGACTGGAAGGTCCGTGGTTCGAACCCGACCTTTGCCTCTCGACTTCCCTGTCTAGGCGTGGGAAATCTGGCAGTATCCCAGCCCTTGTGCTTTCTTCAGGTGGCATGGCAGTTAGGCACCAAAAGGGTGCTACAACTGAACGATATTTCATATAAGTAGTATAGGACGACTGCTAAAAATCCACAGACAACTTACTGCCGTTTTCACCCTGCTTGGGGCTCATCAATTAGACATAGGCTCTGGAAGATGCATCAGTTAGCCTCAAACTTGAGCAGCAGTTTGGAGGGGGGAGGTGTTTGCTTTTGAGCTCATATGCAATTTTACCGTGCATATAAGCTCACTATGCGCTTTTTCCATGATACTCCATTTCATTGGAGGAAAACAGAACTACTTGTTGTCCTTACTTCCTAAACCGCGTGTTTTGCTCAGAATCCCCAATCTGCCTATGGAGTGCACTAATCATATGGTCGCTGAAAACTCCTCGTCAGTCCACAACCAGTTTCGCCTTTCTTCGGGTCCCCCATAGGTGTATCTTGAATCCGCTTGAATCCCTCAGTTACAATGTTCTTGTCGTTGTTCTTCTTGTGTGCTAGGGCTTGTACTTGTCCAGTTTGTTGAAACACCAAGTGGATTTTGATTTATCGGTTGCTCTGTATCGTTTTGTATGCCATTTATCTTCATGTGGCTAGTCGGTGTAGATGCTACTTATAACTTGCTTCTCCGAGCCTTTAGCTTTCTTGTTTATAGTCACCATCTCTTTCCGTTCCGGCCTTGCATTGACAACGGGTTTTACGTCTGTTGTGCTGGACTCAGCGGACTTTACCTTAAATGATCCGAAATCAACTGACTGGCCTGCTGTATTAGTTGAAATTGCGTCTGCAAAATATCCTTCTCAACCATTTCCATTCACCACTCTTCTACATGGTCACGTGGTGCTGATGTCCATTTCAGTGTTTACTCCGTGCAATAATTTTGACGGGAACCGTGGTAGAATTATCGTAAAACTGATAAAAGAGGAGTATCCCTGCTTTCATTCATATTTGAACACGAATAGTAAATTTAAATATTCCTGTCCATCTAGATTTCAATGGTAACGGGGAGAACTGCCTAATTCATCCATTGAAAAGAAGTTAAGCTATTTGCCTGTCGAATGTGGCTATCTTTTCTACGTAGCAATGCTATAGCTGGTAGTGTATGCTAAAGGTGCAGGCAAACTTGACTGAACTAATCGAAAATCTCACCAACTGAAGAGTACTGTCCAGCCATTTAACCCATGCTGTGTCGTCTAAGTGAAGCAACATGTTTCATAAATATTTAGTGTTTTTGGGAACAGTCATCCTAACATCCAGCACCATCAGGTGCGGTGGCTTGGCTATGGGCTGCGCATGCTGAGACGTCGTCTACCGAGACGATTATTGTTCTCCTTACCTCCAGAATGGCGCAAACTGTGAGGTGGGCAAGGTGTGACTTGGCTTGTGTAAAATGATTAGGAAGGGTCTACGTATCGTTGTTGCGGTTCGCTTTTCAGGATGGGGTCCCCATGATCCTCCCTGCGCTGGAGACTTTGCGAGAAATGGCGGCTGATCTATGTCAGCGTCGTTTGCTCTGTCAATTTGTTCCCAGATTGTCTGAATGAGCACTTGGAGGTTTAGGTAACCTAGAATGCTTGCGATTGGTCAGCACCAGGCTTCCTACCTCACCCAGTCTTTTCTGTTCTTTTCACTGTTCATTGTTTTTTCTTCCTTCTTTTTTTCATTTTTTTTTCTTCTTTTCACTGTTCTTTTCACTGAGGGGACGAGATCGCTCAAGTGGTTGGAGCGTGAATTTACTGACCGAAAGGTCCGTGATTCGAATCCGACCTCTGCCTCTCGACTTCCCCTGTCTAGGCTTGGGCAACCTGGCAGTATCCCAGTCCTCGTGCTTCCTTTGGGTGGCACGGCAGCTAGACACCGAAAGGATTCTACAGTTGAATCTTTTCACTGTAATACTTCAAATATAATTGGATAAACATTTGGTTGTACGGCAGTGAAGCATCACTGTCAACACTGATATTTCCGTCTCCCATGGTATCCCAACCGTAATTGTTTATTGATCTTATTTATTCGGGGTCTCACTGGCATTAGTACCTCATTAAATTTCGAAAAATAACTACACCGTGAAAATTTCCGGCGGCTTATTTTAACGTATTCGGACAGTTCCAACGTTTTCAATGACTTTCACTCTGGTGTGTACTAGCATATCTTTGTTTGCACAATAACTTTCAAGGCACGGTTTTGCCATATTTTTGGTAGGTTCAACGCAAAATCAAGTGGTGTGGAACAGAAACATTTGTACCAATATCACAGTTTCTATGACGCGACGACACATCAGCCTTCGCTTGCCTGCCCATTTAGTTTTGGGGTTGTTTTTTCCAAACAACCAAGGTTTCGTACTTTAGCTTATTCCCGGAGCTGTTATTGCGGTCAAGGTCGAAAATATGTGATCAACATTGACCATGTTCTAATGTGTTCGTAATGGGAACATGTGTTGTCGCAACTATGCTCCTCCTGCCCTAGATATGGACGAAAACACCGATGTAGTTTGAGGTTGCAGCTCGGGTGCATGGCTGGGTCGTAGGTGAGCTCGACGCCACAAAGAACACCTAGCTGGGTTGTCTGGGCTGAAAGCTGAGAAGCAGAGTGGACAGCAAAGGTGTAGTATTATCGATCTAGCGGATGGATACCTAATCTGAGAGAGTAACCGTTGCCGTCATAAGTTCAAACATGGTGAAAATTGCTAATGCTTTACATGATCCTCATAATCGTAGAAAGCAATTTTGGTGGTTCAGGTTGTTATAGTGACCGTTGGTTTGTTCGCTCAGCTGGCCAATTAGGTTGCGCCAGTACATGATGCAACCCCACACACTTACACATGCTCTAGTAAACTCTTTCGAACTTGAAATTTTTAGGAAGGAGTGGGCAAAGGGAGGTCAAACGAGAATCTTATATTAATTTCTGACTTATTCCTGTTTGGGTCTACACAGTCCTCAGTTATTCCTGCCATTCCTGTGCGCACACACAATGTCAAGTTACCTACAGTTGGCATAAACTAATCGGTGGAAAAAATTGGAAACCCGCGGCAGATTAAGCGATTATATGGTATTACAAAGCGATTTCGCGTTAAAAGTTGATCCTAATGGGAAGTGACCTTGCGACAACTGGATTATTCACACTTTTAAGAGGTCCGTCTTTATTAACGGGGAGCTTGCTCTAAGGGAGAAGCATTGCAAATGAGTGAGGGATTCCTCTCATAGGAAAATAAAGACGCCCAAATTTTTGTATTTCCCTCGACTCACAAGTATCGCCTGCGTTCTAAGGAGCCGTTTTCTACGCCTATACGAAGTGGATCCTAGTGATCCACCGTGGTATCTACGGGGCGTAAAGAAACCAGTGAAAGGTTTCAAATCAACTTGGATGAAGGGCGCAGGGGAGTGCTCACCTACCAATTCGAAGACTTCGTAGGCACCTCGGCATTGGCCAGAAATAGTAATCTGACATTAAGGAATACTCTGAAGATTTTCTTCCTAACTGTTCTGAAGAACATATTGAAATAATCTAAACATTTTGGTTTCAACTATGCTCTACCTGAACTGTGTGAAACATGTTGCAAAGGAACTGTGAGGGAACTGTCTACACTACAGTTCGCATATGCGATGATTTATGTTCTGTTCAGGTCGACTTACGTCGAATAAGGGATGAGATACAGTTGAGAATTAATGAGTTCGATCCTTCGTAGTTGGTAGTCATTAGATGATCTAAGTTCAGACATTGATCACGGCCTATAATGTGCACTGCAGCTCAACTGTAATCACAACGGGAACTAGGTCTGATATGGCAACTTTGATGACTGTTGCAGGACAGGTGGGTTGTTCCTGTGAGAATGCATTGGGTCAAGTCTCGCCAAAGGTCACAAGAAAATGGATGTTTTTTTACCGTACAGACCAAATCGGAGAGTCTACGGTGCGTTACTCGTAAAAGTGACGTCAATCGTCCATGTACGGGTATACGCCTAGGTTATAGGGATTATACAGACGAAGGTAATTCTTCATCGAATTCAAAATATCTACAATGGATGGATTTTGTGCCAGGCTGCATCATCTATCCTAACTCCTGTGATGACAACCGAGTTCTCATTGCTCTATAGTCTGAGTTTTGTTTGAAACATACCCTTCGAAAAAAACGGAAGGGAAGAGCGGAAAGAACTATCGTCAGCTTGCAATATGTCGGATATCCGAGATACAATTTGTCTAAAAGAACACCGATGACATTGATTAGTTGGCATAACTCACAGCGTTCCCAGTGAAGTATTAGGACTGTCACGTGGACCCTATGAGAGAAGGTGGTTACTCAATCTTTTCGTGATGGTGTTTTACTGTTCAATGAGACCGAAATTTGTCCACGTGTGACGCAATGCACAGCCTTCTAAGTCTATTCGAACTTATAATATAACATAACACATAACATATAATGTTCATTACTTCATGAGACAACTAAGACAACACAAAGGTCATCTGGTAGATCATTTTTCAGATGATACTGCGTTTGTTAGCTGTTGTAAGCATATCAAACTGTCCGGGTGCACATATTAACACATCCAGTGAAATATTAAGTTCGGGGTGATGTTAATGATTAGTAGCATGGTGAGAAATTTCACGGTTCGAGTGACTGACACGAAATTCGGAGAAGAAGAACCCGTCTTTTGGGAGGAACCAATATCTTTGGGATGCTTAACAGCGGCGTGCTTTTTAATTTAAGGGAAATACAGGGGAATTTTCTTATTGGTACGGATGGTCAGTGATAAGTAACTCAGAGTCAGACAATGCCTTAAATTGATGTGCCAGAATTCAAACGTTTACTTTAGGAAAAATAAAGGTACGCGGTAGACTGCTTCCAAAAGGCCGACGGCTTCGTTATTAGACTCAGGGTGAACTGGGGACCGAATGCTTTGTCTTATGTGTTAAAACTAGAACAACGGTTGCTGTTGGCACTAAACATGATGCTCTGTTTATAAATCTGTTTAGATATCAATAAGGGCCGGCATAAGTTTGACCTGCCTAAGGTTGGCTGCTTGTTGCGCTGTGGGGTCAGGTTTACACGGTGGTGGTTGTTTTAATTTGTGGTCTTTTACGTAAAGTATATACAGAATCGTACTTAAAGTACATGTGGTCAGCGATTTTAGATGCAATCGTCTGATTGCGACAAAGTAGCTCACGAACTACTGACCGAATGAATCATCATTGTGATGCATTCCACCCATTCAACTTGCCTTTTGTTACTCAGTTCTCCTGGTTTGATGGCGGTTGGTGGCTACGAGCTCCCCTTTCCAGATGCTGACCAAGTTCGATGGCAATCTGAATTGTTCAGGACCACACCGGCCTTCTTGCTTCTCGCTTGTCTGGATAGATCCGAGGACGTTGGGAAAGACCAGGTAATAATTAAAAGGTTTTTACGTCATGCATTAGCATATCACAGCCTTTATTTATTCGCATGATGTTTTCATGCAGTAGCACCCTACTCTCTTACCTGTAATGGACTTCTTATATACAAAATTATCAACTCTTTTTTTTGCCCTAGATAGGTGTGACTGAGGTCGGTAATCAGGTGATTTTGCCAACAGTAGAAATTCCTGGTGGTCAAACGCAGATGGCATCCGCTCATACTGAAGAGAACGACAGAAAGACATTAATAACCCCCGCCAATGGAATATTGTCTTCAACGTTGCCTGAATCGGGTTGGGATTCAATGAAGTGCTGCCGAAGCAATCAGGATAGCCAGAGGCAAGGTGGTGAGTGCCGAATCTGATTTACAGTTGTTCTTGAAAGAGCTGTTGAACTTGCGCTGTAGACTGAACCTAAAAACAAACCATTATCAGTTCCCTGTGGACTGAGCACAAAACGTCCTACCTAGCTATAACGAACGAACATATGAACAGATGTTTCGGTGGGGATCATCATCAATACGCGTCCCAGAGAGTATTAGATGTACAGTGTCGGACGAATGTACGAGAGTTGATCAAACGACCCGATCAATATCTCAAGTTTGCTAGAATAGGAACCAGAGAATCAGAAGCGAAACAAAAACAACAAAATTGTCTTGTTGTTGGGAACAGTAAGTTTTGATATACACTGTTGATGAGGGCAGTATCAGACTGCAGGAGAAAAACGATACAAATGAAAAACCGAAAGCCCTCACGCGAAAGGTGGTAAATTGTTGGTGGTGGGATGTTCCAGTTTCTGACAGTAGTCTACATGAGCCTGCCTGTTGCTCCTTATCTGACATAGTAAAACCTCTCTACAGCGACAGTTGTTTAGCTAAACCACTATCTCTAGTGTTTATGTGTAGTGTTTTTTTTGTAGTTTATGTGAACGGTTGGGATCCGAATTGTATTTGTCGGTCAACAGTAGTCAAACCTTTGAACGCCTGCATATAACTGAGGGCCAAATACGGTCTTCGTGGAGATAAACTGTCCTTCACTTGCGAAATTTCGGCGACAGATGGTCGTGTTCATCAAACAATATTAACTGAAAACTGTGCCCTTTTGTTTTTGCAGACCTTCGTAGGATGCACAAGCTGGCGGAGTTCCTTTATTCGCAACGCAAGGCGGTTGGGTCTTGTGAGGACAAGGTGATCCCAAAAGAGGTAGGTTTTCACCAGGATTGTGTACGTCCGTGATGCACTTTGGTTCATCTCTCAAGGTTTTCCAATCCGTTGAGATTCACTAATTAATGTGAACGGCTGGCATCCGAGTCGGATCTGCCCACTAAACAGTGGTCAAACCACTGAACGCCTGCGCATAGTAAGGATCCACAGACGGTTTGCGCGGAGCCGAATGTGGTGTGCGCAAGACCCTGGTGCAATTGTGAACCCGAGGGAATAAGATCGACGGGCGAACATGCAGAGAACTGTAAGCTATCGGTCAACTTAAACATGATGACAAAACAACGAGCATCGGCACCAAGTACCTGTTTACCATCGAGGTACCGGCATCATCTTTCAATTCCTTAAAGCTACAGCGTGATACTGCACCGCACCCAGTATGACACCATCACGTGTTACTAGGAGCCGCCCCTTAATACACCACCACTCAGTGGTGCAGGGTAAGTAAATACAGCTTCGGCACCGTTATCTGAGGTACTCTTAGAGTCAAAATTGTAGAAGTTCGCTGGAATACTAAAGGTTGCATGCTCAACCCAATCCAAAGCCTCGAGAATGTGCATAGAGACAAAAAGAACGTGAATCAACCGGTGTGCCGGAGTAGCCAGCTGAAAAATTGGAAAAACTGGGAAGAGTCAAGGAGTAGCTCTTCGCATATGAAGAATAAACTGACCGATTGGGACTCGTAATTTCAACACTTTTGATAGTAAATTACCATATCAAATGCACTTTATTTCTGTGTGATATGAATTCATTATGGGTTTCATCTAATAACAACTGAGAGTCATTCAGCTGTAACACCCTTCTGGTGCTTAGCTTCCGAGAGACGAACGAGGGCTGAGCTACTGTTAGGTTACCGAAGCCTGGACAGCAACAGCCGAGACGCGGACCTTTCGGTCAGTAAGTTTGTGCCATAACCCCTGAGCTATCCCGAGCTCGAATTCTGAGATCAGGACCAAGATACAAATCTCAGACGTTCTGCCTGTAGACTGTCTCGAAACCGAACTCCAACACCTCTCGAACTCTCCGTTGGAGGAATTAATCCCGAGAAGCTAATGGTGCAACGGTGCAAATTTGAGACGTGATCCCGAGTTCGATGTTCATCTGTCGCTAGCGTTAGAGCCACAAATTCCCGTGCCGACTCTTATATTTAAAAGGGCATTTCAAAGGGTATGCGGCCTGCAGTTCGACGCATGTTTTACGAGTTTCTACGTGTGAAACAAATTCCAAAGGACCGAATGATCAAAGCCAATCCAAAACGCTCACACTCCCCTTTCTTTGAAGACAAGAACGCCGTCTTGTTTGTGGTAGTATGGATATGGACACACGGATTATGCATATCCTGACTGTCTATTCACCAGGTATTACCAGCTTAGCACGAAACATTCAGACTAATGACGGACATTAGAACTGATCTCAGCACAGAACCCATCTTCACTACTAAATTGGGGGAAGGCAGTCGGAAGATCTGATTGAGCCCAAGCCATAGATGAGGAAATCTTGTTTAATGATTCGATAAACCCAAACAGCCAAACTGAACAACGGCTTTCGTCTACTATCCTTTCAGTAGTTGAAGTATTCGACTGTGTGCAGGTCTGCCACTAACTGTGTTTATCAGTTTTAATTCACCTCCAAGTTTAAAGTGGATATCGGTGCAAGAAATATGAGATTTCCTCAAAGTCTATAATTTGTCTTTCCAGTAGCGCCTTTGGTACTGAACTACGATTTAGTAGCACCAGTGTATCACCGCTTTTCATCAGCCAAACATACTTAAATTCTGTTTGTTGTTTTAAAGCACTGTTTTTGATCCTAAAATGTCAACCGACTTTGAAGTTGCCTGCAACTGCCGTTTGAAGATTGAAAATGTTTCTGACGTGCTGATACCTGGTATGCCGAACTCCTGAAAGTAACTGACAACTCGATGCATCGTCACTAAACTGATCTTATTATCTGAGACAGCCTTTTGCAGAATATCAGTGTTCCACATCCACACTTTGACGACTGATCACATTGCTTCGTCAATCTGTTGCAGGTTGTGTGCTTCACTTGCAAAAGTAATTCTGGTCATGTTACTTGTAATAGGCGTGCCAGTTTTCCCCCCAGTTGTATGATTTAGCTTCATGAAGAGATTCGAGGAGCACAGGAGCGATTCTTCAAAAAGAACCATGCAATGGTAAATTTCTGCCACCGTTGAACACATATTGCAATGTCATTCCCTTCACATTAGGGATCATATCAGCCATTGATAAGGACAACTCAATTGATAGGTCGATTGTTCTCGACCTTACGGACCAATACTGCTGGTTTATAGTACAAAAATCAGGTGATGCCTATTAGAGTGAATTATCACGACTAATTTGGCGAAACATAGATTAATTTTCTGTTTGGTCTTTGAATTCTGACCTTCCACACTATGGGAACCTAGTCGATGGAAAAGTTTCCGTCCTGCTGGAATCAGGATGCGTGTTATCCCTGTGAAATGCGTACCAGTGACGTTTTTCTGAGTAATAAGCAAGCAAATGATAAAATCCCACCGAGGAGTTTTCCATGCTGAAGATAAAAGTTCACATGGTCATGTACGACATTCTTGTATTGGTCATACTCTTTGTCTCTCCACGCTCTGCGTCACTCCACGTTTGCGCTGTCGATTGAACGGATGTGACTGCCGACGTTCCGTTACAACTAGCGTTGGATGGGATTCACGGAACCAATAGTCCTCAGAATGCATCACGAGTGTTCAAAATAGTTCACCCCGAACGGAGATGAACTCTTAGCTTATTGCGTTTTCAATAGCGCTAAACCTGAGTGTAAATCTCAAAGATTTTTCCCAAATCTTTGAGGACAGCTGACTCGTCTTCCAAAAAATGCATACGGTCCAGATGAAGGTGCGCTGCTCTGGAGAACCCCATAGCGCCCAATGGTTTATTTTCATCTTTCTTTGTGAGGAACAGCGCCGAGCAATGCGCTGGTGAAGATATACACTCGAGAATTGTCTTTCAGCCGTACTTAATCTACTTAGTCCACTGTCAACCACCTTTGGAAAATTCCGGGGTTCAAACCCCCTAACGGCCAAGTATACGCGTTGCTGGTAAGCTCTAGTGGGAACGAAACTCGAGTCCTGTGCTTCCCCTCTTTGGCATGGACTGACCAGAATAACTATACTAGGACAAAAGGACTGTTCAAGTGAGAGTGATGTGACTGCAAAATTCAGCAGATCCAGCCTCCACCCAAAAATATCCAAATGAACTGGGGATAACATTTGAGAGGGCAAAACCGAACAGAGTGTATGTTAGCTGAGCGAGCGAGAATAAACGTGCAAAAGTCATGACGTGTTTAGACCTTCCTGTCGCTGCCTTGCGCATACAACATTCACACCACGTTTCAACATGATGGACTTTACCTTGACCTTGAGTCGTCCGCACGAACACCACGACTATATGACACGAATGAACTGTTCCTCGGGCAATCCGCTTGTTGCGTGTCCCGATGAATTTGTCCCTAGCCCTGTAAAGTGCAACATAATGCACCTGACTCAGTTACGAACCTGTTTGTACGTCCACGCTTGATAATCCAGGCACATTCAGCGTTCGATAATGAGGTGATGGCAAAGTGCTGGCATCAGACGCCGCTGCGACCGTGGTCAGGCCCCATTGACTGACTGAATAGCTTTGCGAGGACGGGAGTTGACTGTTCAATCAAGTACGCTCTGGAAACAAAACACCGAGCACTGAAATATTTACAAGGGCAATAAATAGCCAAGTACTGTCTGTTTCGTGCACGCTTTCCTTGCAGCTGGACTGAAGTATCGGCGTCTTGTTCATAGTGAGGGTTTTTTGCATGAGGTGATGACAGTTACTTAACTGAGGGGGCGAGACAACCCTCATTGAATTACAGGTGGAAACATGGCTCGACTATTTATCCACACGACCGATTGCATGCGCAAAGCGACCCAGTTTGGCTTGTACATTAGTTCGCTTTCAATGAACCATCAGGATTACGCCGACATACCGTAAATTCATTTGTAAGCTCCTGGTTCTGGTGAGAGTTACATACTCTTTCCATCACCGTTTCCGGCGCAGGTAGATCGCAATTTCCTGATGCACAGACATGTTCGGTAACCACAAGTGACAGAAACAACAATGGTGAATTTTTGTCTCACTTGAAGAATCGACGATAATCTCGTGTTTCCAGTCACGAATGGACTTTAGGGACATAAAAGTATCCCAGTGTTTTTCCAGGGTCACCCTGAGTAGCAGCGCGATCACAACTTTGTATATTTGCCTTCCTTCTTGTAAATGATGCAGACTCTTAGATGCATATCTATGGTCATGAAGCAGACCATTATTCAGCCTTGTCGCTTGCCAGAAAACCTGTCAGGTTGTTTCAGGCAATATGAAGTGGACATTCCACAGTTTGACAAGCTTTTGACTGATCAACTTATTGATGAAGAAGTTGTGGTGTACATAGCAAACAAAAAAACAGACAGATGCTAGTCCACTCGAGTTTGCTTCAGTCAAACGGCATATTGGGCTAAAGGTGTTGTGGCGCGTACCTTGGAAACTCACCTTGAGACACAAGCTCCCTGGTTTGCACACAATAAGTCTTTACCGAAACGATCTATCCAACATATGGCAACACTTGTTAGTTAATTTCTTCATGGGAACTCTTGTAATATTCACAGAAGAGAACGTTATCTTCCAAAAACTGCTTACTTGCGGTCAGTCGAACTGGATATAGTCAGTTTCTAATGGGCAAGTGAAGCCCTACTACGGTAGCATATGCCACCTTCGTGGATGAGTATCGTATTCACTGACATCTCGGTCAGCCACCATTTTGAGCAGTTAACCTGGGCTAATTCCCAAAACCGTTTTACCGGTCATCTCGACGCCCAACTCCGTAAAAATGTGGTTCTTTTCTGTCATCGCACCAAATATTTTTTAAAATGAAAATGTTGTTATTGAACTGGAATTTGGGGAATGTAGAGAACAATCGGGTTTCGTGCTTTCTGACAGCCAAGCAGCTAGACTAGTTGGGATGATATTAAGTTAGAATATACATCGTGGTTGACACGGCAATCCTGAGGGTCAGTGTTCACCAATCAACCTTGAAAATGTAGCAAAGCATACCTGAGTCCTTCGTAACATTTCAAGCCGTGTTGAAAAAACTATAACTTAAAGAACGGGAGTGCAACATCAAGAGCTGGAAAGCCAGTGGTATGACCCAATAATTGGTCCTTTTCATGAAAAGCAAGCCACTGGAATAAGGGTGAAATGTTTTCTTTCAAAGCGTGGTACACAGAAAACACTCGCATGCGAGTGGGGGAAGACAGTAGAACTAAAACCTATGGTATGGCCTTACAATCAAACCGGTCGACCTGAGGCCGAGTAGTACTCATGCGCCGGTTAGGATTGTTGACGAGGCGGCTATCCTAGGCGGGACAAAACATGGAGGCACGTTCTTGGCGTGTCAAGCGGTGACACCTTCACTGTGAAGCTAAAAAACCAGACGACTTGGCAACTGGATCGATATCTTATCGATCCGTGCTCACAACAGTAGCCGATGTACGTCCATATCGAAAAAGAGCGTGCCGGACAACGCGGCTACCTTGGGCATACTTAACCTCAGTCGAGTTGCTCGAGTACCGTGAATGTGGCTTCATCATTCGTGGCAATGGCACCGTACTCTGTATTGTCATTTTTAAGACAGCTTCACTTACCCTCAGTCCAGTATTAAAAGAGCTGCACGACTACATCAGCTTCCAGAATGGTGGTCGGAACAAATGAACTGACTGATTAAGTTGGTTTAGCCGCCTAGTCCTACAGCAAGAACCCTTGGGTAAAATCTAAGGACACCATTGTAAGCGAAATGATCGAACACGAGCCTAGGAAAGGTTGTATAGTGCTGCTTATCTCTGCCTGTCACTTGGAATACGGAGGTTGGATTCTCGGCCGGGAAGTGGTTTTTCGGCCACAAACAGACTGGACTTTACCGTGGTGTGGCGGTCTGTCTACCCCTATTACTCAATGAGCCACAGTTTGATGCCATCAGAGTTTCCTCTACTGAGTTGGTCAATAGCTATTGGTCTCAAAAAAGGCTATCCTGGTCCTCTGAGTTGGAAATTAGAGAATATACGGCTTGTTCTCTAAAAACCCGCACCACTATGGTAGTATACCGGCAGACACCATCATCCCCATGATGACGCTTTTGATCCAAATACTTTGGTTGAGGGGCCTAATTACGTTCCTGTCTAAAGGTGGACTCCCTGACGATGTCCCGGCTAGCGTACAACCATGGAATTCACAACGCCACATTGGTCGCGTGGTGTTATCAGCCGAGTCGCCTTACTTACTGCATACAGCAGAGCGGGTAAGCGCAAAAGGGCTACTGCCAGCGTTTTCCGTCTCACACTTTCAGATACTCCTTCTCCTCTCTCTTACCTCTCTCTGCGGGTCTCTGCACTACAGCTGATAGCGTTTATTCTCTTTGCATCACTCTTAGCAGCAACTTCTGCACGTCTGTCTTCAGTAAAGCTCCAAACACCTCGAAAGCAATTTTCAACCCAGAAAATCGGTTTACATGGTTGCCTTTGCTGATCGAACTCTGAAACAAACAAGACAGTAAGCCGCTCTTATTCGTACGCTGAATTCCCTTTGCATTACTATATGCCGTCTCTCAGATACGGGGACCAAGGACACAAGTGCTGCAATTCAACTGACAGCCTGCTCGCTCTGTTCTGGCTTCCGGTTGCGCAACTCTAGTGACGCGGAGACCTCTGCAGATGGACAAGCCATGGTGTGTACTGCGTTGAGTCATCGAGCGGAAACGTCTCTGATTGAGTGAATATCCGTTGATAGTAGCCTTTGCTGGGTTCATCATTATCAATATCGTCATAATCATCAGCTGTGAAAATCGCGTACTTGCAATACGTTGGTTATAGTTACCACAGTTTGGTTCGCCAATTATTTTTGGAGGCGGGGTAGATAGATGCGCATTGGATGCAGTAGTTGATATGATTGATGCGTACATAAACTAGTTTCAGTAAACTTTTCATTGGGAATATCTGGAGGGGAGCTATGCATTGAAAGTAACAGCTTGGATACGTGAGCGCCAGTGATGGCGTGACTAGGCCATATCTGACAATATCTTTAATCATTGGTGTGTCTTGTCTCGGGGTCCCCATTTACGGAGGCGCCAGCAACCAGCGCAGCTGATTTTTCTGGTATCGGCTTTCATAATTCGCTGCGGTTGTTCGAAAAGTGCTGTTTGGGGAAGCCGGTCAAGCATGAGGTTAGGGTTCAAGCCCATCCAGTTTTGCAACAGCACTTTACACTATTCAGACGTGAAGCGCATGCGAAACCGTGAGATAGAGTTATTTAGCTCAATATATGTCTGCATTACAGTGCTGACACATCCAAGAAGAGCTCTGTGGTCCGCCTACTCGACATCTGTGAGCGAATTCCCTGGGAGCATTTTGACTCCGCAGGCTTTATAGGCTGGAAGTGAGTGTTCCGTAGTCATATCAGTGTCGGAGTTGAAGAGGAAAGGTGGAAGAGGACGACCTTGTCAGTCACCACCTGATGTGGTGAACTCAGGCGAGAGCTTCCTATCGGTTCCATGCTCGGAGAGACGTTTTTCCTGTTCCACAAAATAATCTGAGAGTTCCTCAGTGTTGAGTGAAGGAGAGAGTGAAATTTTGTGTTGAACCCGGTGCCTTGTTGTAATTGATTAGGGGTCTATGAAAGGCGAAACCTAGCAATCGATATTTTATTCAAAACACTACCCGTTTTCATGTGATATGTTTGCCAGTTTATTACCAGTAGGACAGGTTGAAAACCCGGTTTCTCACAACTGCTTTGGTCCCGACGATCCTCTCCACCCACTAAATGTGCGTCAAAAATATTCCCCGATTGAGGATGCCAGTAATAATTTTTTCCACTTTTGTGCAGTTTGCTGGAGGAATCTACTCTCGACTTGAAGCACAGTGGCGCGCACAGGCAGGCGTTCTTTCTACGCCAAAGGCGGGTCAAACACTAACTAGGTAAGAAGAGACGCTTTTGTTAATCCTCTTCGTGTGGGCGAAGGTGCAGATGTTTTATTCATTGTTGACCATCTTTTTTGTTCCGTTCTGTCAACTGTAAAGTTCCTGTTAATTTGAGGTTTCCTCACTTTCAACACATGGGAAAACATTTTTTTCGTATTTACGGCTTAGGGCTCCTGATCTTTTTAAGCTTAATTGCATAGGTTACTCGCAGGACGACATAACGCAAAACAAATAAACGAAAGCACTCCCTACAGTTCCAATGACACCATACATGAGGTCACATTCAGGGGTTACCTGTTGGTTGATTGTAAGGAGTGTTGGGACAGTCTTCTCAACAGCCGTCAATGGTAGAAAAGTCGTGACTCAGCAG
The DNA here is from genome assembly GCA_004794785.1 of Opisthorchis felineus. Taxonomy (NCBI): domain Eukaryota; kingdom Metazoa; phylum Platyhelminthes; class Trematoda; order Opisthorchiida; family Opisthorchiidae; genus Opisthorchis; species Opisthorchis felineus. Next base: position 948,335 of record SJOL01009403.1, on the reverse strand, counting down.
TGCGTCCAATTGCATATACGCCATACAACCGGACATGAGGGTCACTTCTGGCTCGTGTCTGAGACTGTATCGTGGTGTTTCCATGTTGTTTTGCACCGTTGGGTTACGGAAGCAGCCACCATACAAGTTGAATCGGAACAATATGTGTCCGACCATATGTTTGGAATTTGATAAGTGATATATTTTCCATCATTCGTTTCAACCACAAAGCAACAGCTGTTGCCCCATATTAGGCTTTTATGTACGCCAAACCTCACGCCAATGGACAGCTGTAGAGAGTGCTCAAATGCGCTCAGTGTTACGAACAACTCCCGTAGATTCAATGCGGTGACACGTTTGTGCTACTCGATACCATGTATGATCCCAAGAATGGTGGGTCAATCTAAAAAACGTCGCATGCAAGACTGCTTATCCGCTTGTTCAAAGTAGAGGTTCGAAGACTTCAATTACTCGATGCGATTCGCAAACACTTCCCGCTCCTAAATGGCGAAGTCAACAAGAATTCATGAATAAGGTTCAGTGACAAGACGTTCTAGCCTTGTGATTGTTGCGAGGACCGCACTAGCAGATGTAGCGTTTCCTCAAAAACAAACAAGTGGGACGGTGTTCCTCATGTGTATACGTGTATACGCACACAGTAAAGGTAATTCTGCATGCTGTTTGTCATGCAGCAGAATTTATTGTCACCAAGCTGTACAAGTTTGTTTCCTGGACAATAGTTTGTTACTTTGCTGGGCAAAAGTTTGGCTGGGTGTTTGTTTATACCCAGTGTAAACGTGTAACAGTCTCCACATGTTTAAGTAATTGGTTCCTTGGTGGTCGGAAAGTTGACCTGCTTCATTTGATAGACACACTGAAATATCTTCATTCCCCCCACGAAGTAACGAAGTTGTATTTGAAGTTCTCTGTGCTCGTTTGCGAAACAACATGTCCAAGGAAACGGCTAATGTTTTGTGGTCACAGAAAATGTCACTTTAAAATAGCTATATGTATTCCGTGGGATGAAATTTTTGATATAGCCTCCCTTTTCCAATAAATCAACTTGCGTAATATATGCTAGGGCTCATGTCAGTTTCCCTATTGTATCGTCCATTACTTTGACATTTGGAATTCCCCACGTTTCTTCTGTTCCTATTTGTAACCCCCGCTCCACCTTTGTGTTTAGTGCGTGCGTATGAACTTATGTTTGTTTGTCCCTACCACTTCATTTATTTGACCTTGAGGTCATCCAGCCATTTTGTGGCCGACCTCATGCACGTGTGACTGTCTCACTTGGGAGCCTGTTTGCCCATTTGGTTTGTACTTTTGTAGTCCAAGTGGACCATTTGTTGTGGACGAGAATCTACTGTCGAGGTTCGTGTATTTTGTGAATCTGTCTTACATTAATAGTACCGTATAGAAACCCAGCTCCGACTTTGTTTTGTCTTCTCGGAAGTTCTGGTATTACGCGTCACTCGAAGATACCTTTGGGCTGTAACACCCATTGTGGGGCCAAACCTGTGTGATTGGTATGCCTGAATGTCAGCGACTGGCTTGCTCACTTGATATAGAATGCAGATGGCTACACAGTATCTGGAAAATATATCGTGCGTTTCACATCCACTTTGCGACAATACAGGCCTCCTAGCAATGCGATGTGACATATCATTGTCTTATTGGTGATCAGCGATGGGATAGAGTTGGCTATTTCGTTCCTTCCGAAAAGTTTACACACACCTTCATCAAGTTGCCTTCGTAAGTCTCATTGCGATAAATTATCCACCCGATTTCTGTTTGTTTTTACTCTTACGCAGGAAAACAAAGGCCTCTGTGCAATACGTCCCTTTTCGGTGACCGGCAAGAGAATTGAACCATGTGTAGCATTTATTCACAACTTTTTTCGTATTGTTTGAGAACTTTGCCTCCGTTTTGTTCAACTGTTTATCTTCCCTTGTTCTTGGTGTTGTGATTCCAATAGATATTCTTATCAGTTCTTCGTGATTATTCTTCCTGTGTAAGGTATCTAGGTGTTCTTTACTGAACGGTTGCTTTAGTACAGTTGTTCCCGACCCGAGGAGTATTTAACTGTAGGGGAATATCGACTGTTGGTCCCGTTCGTCTTGTTTGGATAATTTAGATCTCTTCCTCTCCCCCCATTGTGTCATTCGTTTGACCAGGGAGTGTTGGCACCGCAAGACGCGCTTCAACCTGCTTTGAACTTTGAATTCTGGATTGGTGACAACATGTTGCGAAACTAACCGGTCGTTTTAGGTTTGAACGTGCTGCTCACTCATGATGCCGAAACATGTCTTGCGAGTTCAGGTGACAGGGCTGCAAAGCTACCAAACAAGGTCGCATATTCATGTCTCGTTTGGAGCTGATGATGTTATTAATCAGGTAGCAGCATTTGTTGTCGCCAAGGTGTACAACTTTGTTCCTCGGACAATAGTTTGTACGTCATCTCTCGTTCTCCTCCTTTTTAACCGACAGTGTGCGTGATGCCAAAGCCTTTCGGGTTAAGTTCGGTTTAAGCAAACGGGCCTTAGTTATTGTACATGATCCATCCTGTCGTACACTTTCGTAATGATAACTCTGCTGTTTGGTTATGGGGACGCTAGTGGAGGAATTCAAACCTTTCTTAATCCATATCCCAAGTTTCGCTCGTATTCAATAGAATACTGATAGCAGATCAAAACCAGCGGATAATTCCGTAATAATGCTCCTATCATCCCAAACGTGTAGAAGTGGTCACAAACGTGATGTCTAGTGCCAAAGGCCCATAATAAAGTAAGCTGACGAGAGTGTCTTCAGCTGCAAACTGCATGCTGGTTCTACAATATTCTATTCGTACCTGATTACCTTTACCCAAACGTCATTCGGCTTCTTTGATAACACACGTTTTGAGCAACAAAATCATGTTACTTCGGTCTACGGCAGTTCCTGGAAATCTTCCCCTACAAGTGATAGGAAAGCCCTTTCCCTGATGTCACATATGGTCTCTGTATGAAGGTACTTTGCAGGTAGTCTTCCATATTATTATGAGAACACCTGTTTATTTGTTCGAACTACATTCGGACAAAAGTGGGAAAGAGGGTAACTCTCTACTCAGTACAGGATTTATGTGAACTTCCACCCGGCTCATTTACACGCTAGGTTCGTTTGTATCGTTGTAGTTCTAACGAGGTGTTCTCCTTACACTCTTAGGTAGGGTCTGGATGGAAGGCATGCAGGTGACTAAGTGTGAAGACGTTTACCAGCAACCATGTAGTGACTTTTCATTACTTTCGAAATCCAACTGGATTGTCTTTTTCATTGCGCATGTGATATACGAACTGAATGCATCACAAGAGCTACGAAACCGCCAAGTGGCCCAGGCTTGGCAAGGAACAACCGAAGGATGACGTGTGCTATTTACCAGCCGATGTTCACGTGTTGAGTCGTGAATTATTTTCAGCTGACCTTATCAGTCCTATACCTGGAACCGCTTAGCGGTCCTTTGGTTTGCGATTGATTTCGTTGACCTTTTACAAACGTTCCGAGTCCCTTGTACAACGCCACGGTCCCCTTTCGAAAAGTCCCTCGTAGTTATATCTGCACGTTGATACGAGAGTTAATTCGCGAGGCTTGTAAATACCAAGACCAAATTGTAAAACTCACTCACCCAACTGCGTACTGATGATGTCTCCTCGTTTGGTGACAAAGCAATTGCAAGTTAATTGCTAAGCTTGGTGAACAGATCAACACCCAAAGTCGGCTTTCATCTGATGCACGAGTATGGCAGTCAGCCAGGCATGTCAAGACTAGCGTTCCAGGGAAAGGTCCATTTATCGCAGTAACTTCTGACCGGATGACCCCGGTCTATGCAAAACTTCCAATAAATAGATTACCAGGTTGTAGTTTTCACTATACAGTTCATCCTCGTCGAAAAACATCTAGGTACGGTACTTTTTCCACTGCGACCCTCCACCTCGAAATACCAAAACCGACGAAAAGATGACTTTCGATTCTCTCAAGTGACATTCAGTTTCCAAAAGGATTAGGCGTCGGTCGATAAATCCCGCTGAACGATTCGGCTGGGTTGATTTTGTTGGTGTTTTGTATCTATCGGGTGATGTACAACCGCACTGGTCATTTGTCTAGCTTTTCCATTTCTGACGCAGGAAGGTAACTACTCAAGCTATTTTCTGAGACGTCAGACCCACATGGTTTGCAAAAGAAGGAGCACATTAACACTGAAGAATCGTGGTTAGCATTCTATCTTTCAAGGTTGTATCGAACTGTTGAATATTGGCGAATATGAGGCTGAATAATTTCAAATTTTAGATCCCATGCGGGGATTAACATTTTACATGTGATATTCTTCCGCTTTGTGTGATATTGTCGAACTAACAGTGCATGGCATACAAAATGAGTCACCCATCAGATACATTCCCAGGTCTGAGCCCAACGTTTTCCCTCCAAAGTACCTTGCACATGAGTAACTGTTGCTTCATCTGGAATCGCAGATTCGGATAGCAAGAGATATTACTTTCAAGGCCGCTTGATCCAACGACTTGCGTGTCTCCCTCAGCAAACGTAACGGTTGATTTTCAATAATGAGTAGGGGTTGTTAGTTCCTTAATATGCAAAGCAGTTTGGAATATGCTTCCTTTGAACACAGCGTCATTCTTCCTCAGTGGCTCACAGGTTTGCAATATCTTTCCTATTTCAGTCGTACGGGTGTGGTGAGGTGGCACCAATTATTGAAAAAATCGATGGCAATAACACCAAAAACGTTTGGGAGAGTCCAAAAGAGAATTTGATGAAGTTCATCAGTTCAGTGAAACTTCATTTCTTGGGTTCCAGCTTATCAAGATAAGGTTGTTGTCACATACGTTATCTGTCTGGGATAAATGCTGCAATTCCTGAAGCGAAAAGTTTCCTGTTATCCATCATTAGGAGAAATCTTAATGAAACCGGACACCTTGTGTACAACAGACTTCTTGCTCACTCTGTGAAATATTTAGAAATGAAACCCGATACCAGGCTGTTGAGCTTAACGTACGAAGGCGTTAACTGATAAGCAGTTGTTTTATCTGACTGCTGTCTCCGCTGCACTGCTTAGTGCCATAAAAGACTCGCCGACAAGGAACACAACAGCTTAATTGCAAACAAGTGGGTGGGGGCGAAACGTACAATGGCTTCGCACTGTATATTCATGAGACACTGTCTAACCTTGATTCAAGGCTGTCTCTCACTGTCTGACTTTGATCCAAGGCTATCACGCGCTGTATTTTAAAGGGCAGTGTTTAACCTTGATCCAAGGCTGTCTGATCGGCGTTTAGTAGAGTTTGACGGTCTTAGTAGGTTTCGGGTATTTTGGGATAATCTTCAGGAATCTGACCTTCCTGACACCAATATCATTTTCCCCTGCCTATTCAGGTCCCACAGGTTCAAATTTTTATTAGTCCAGCTCAGCCGTGACCAACACATAGTGTCTGCATTCAACATGGCCGTTATGATTAGCTGTACGGAGCCTTCGGAAGTTACGGAAGCAGTGTAGTCATTCACGCACGTTTCCACAAGCTTTAGCAGCAAGCTATATCCCTATCCCTTGTGGAAACGAAGCGGATCAAATGCACTACTGGAACAGCTGATGATGTGATGATGTGTGTTAGTGCCATACCTGGCATTCCATGTGACGAAATAGCCGGTATTTTCTAGATGTCTCACTCAGGGTCGATAGCGCAAACAGTGAAGAGTTACAAACTAGCGATCTATAGAAGTTTGGTGGATAATTTTTCTATCAGAAGGTTGAGGACCATGAAAGGGCGGTCACTGTGTGGAAAAATCAATCCTTGAGCAGAATTCGCTCTGTTATTCTTTCTTAAATTGGAGTCCGTCATATGAATTTAGGTGGTGGGTCGCTAGTGGCCTGGGCTGGGATTCAAGAAACTTGAGAATCTTTGGCTCATGGACACACCAAATCACAGTGCCGGAAACTAGATATCTCTGTGTCTGAAATGGGACTTTCTGTTCTCATCGAACAGGATCAAATAGCTCAACGGTTGTACATCTGGCATGCAAACCACAGGGAGTAGGGAAAAGCGGGTACCGTCAGCTCGCCTTATGGTATAAATGACCAGCTGATAATGTGTAGGATAGTCGAACTGAAAACGTGTCAAATAGTTACCCACGCCTTCGACTCAGCCGTTCACTGCTCCGAAACTCTTGGTTTCAGCAACCCCATTGAATTTCATCTATAATGGTAAATCATAAAATTTGGCTGTTGGTGCCCGTGGACACGACGAAAGACGGTCGAATTACAAAGAGGGACAATTTTATAGTTGTCGTCGGAGGCTTTCGTGTGGTCAGTACACCGAAAATCGCCTTGAAAATGAGCAAACTTGGTAAATAGTCTCGTCCGCTGTGTCTGTTAGCACACTGCTGCCGGATGTTCACATAATAATTAAATGCTTGCTTCATTCAGAACTGGATATTAACAACTGAGGTAATAAATTTCGTGCTGTTTTCTGGAGTGCTCTTGGCCTAATCCTGGGGCCATTTCCCAGGCCCCTGCTTCTAATGATATCACGACCTCTCCAGCAGACCAGACCTTACGGCACCTTTACAACTGTTTACCATCCACTGACTGCACTTCTGAAGTAATTTACATTTAGATGGATCAATTGACATAAACAGTCGAAGTCCTATGGCAGTTAAGCACCAATATGTGTTACTGGTATATTGCTGTCAATGATGATGGGTCGAGGTCCCTAGATAGAATATTTTTGAGCTCAGAAATTGATGGGTAAAATGCTACTCAATTTCCGGACACTTCGCATTTTAGTGAGATTTCTGTAACTCAACTTGCGAACAATGACTGATTTCACTTGGCCAAAAAATTATGAGTGTTCAGCATCAAAGCCTTCTTCAAAACGAATTCCAGCTAGGTTTCAAAGCCTTGGATAACTAATTCAGGTAGTCAGGTAGAGGTATGCGGCTGCATCTAGGGTTGAGTGAATTTTGAGCAATTTACACTTTTGAAGGAACTGTGAACAGAGGTGTATGGCTTCAATTCCATAGCCGGTCTATGTGGAAAAGCCTGGGATCATTGTACAGTTGTTTCCTCCTTATTGTGAGTCATCGGTGGTGCATGTCTCACGAAATTCCAGGGAGTTTCGAGCCCGCTGGGGGTAGTTTGAACATCTGACGGTTCGGCCAAAGGCGGTTGATCAGCATTGTGATTAACTCGCCCTCGAAACTCACTGGAGTTTCGTGAGGTGCCCAGTGCTGATGGAGCCTGACAGCGCTTCTCAGCTATTCAGTGTAGACTAGCTTCATTTACAGGACAAAACCTCGATTGGAAATGACCAAACGTACTCACGCTACCAGAATTCACATTTATCTCTGCAAACGGGTGGAGCACACCACCATCTGGCCTTGCCGGAAAACCGTACAACGATGATAGGGCCTGTAGAGAGTTCGGATTGAAGAAATTTTCCACACGGTTGCAGCACAACTCAGTTTAAGTGGACAACTGCAACTGGCTTACTCATTCTCCAAAACTATACTCTAAATATACAAAACTCAAAACGGATCACTATATGGATGGGTGCCTGTTTCCTAAATTGTCAGAGCTGTGAAATCTCAATAATTGCCCCAATATACTATGATTTGTCTGGTGCCAGGGTTCCCATATTCATCAAGGTGAAGCCGCCTATGTCACAGTGACCGACATCAAAGACTTTCGGCGAGCTAATTACGCTTTATTCCTAAATGACTAAACTTTGAAGTCTCTGTGCATTTGATCCGTGTGCTAGTCAACTTTTGATTTATGGCCGGTCGTGACCTAGGGTTTTTTTACCTGTTTATGATGCATTTACTCTGAGTTCATCGCGCACAACACGGAACAACCAATGTAGGCCAAAATTTCTTTGTTTACCTCTGTCGTCTTTTAGATTGGGAAACCATTTGCCCTTGAATTTGTTATGGGATAAAAATCTTCAAATTGGAGAACGTGGCTTACTCGTTTTCATGGCGTTTTTAGCGAACATCCTTTTCAGACCAGCAATTTAATCACCACTAAGGGCTGCGTGGTAGCAAACTTTTATGATGTGTTCGGGCTGCAAATTTGGAAATCTTAGATGCTTTTATTCATCAGAGGAACTGACTGTTTGCTTGCTTACTTGCTTGCTCACTTGATTTGTTCTGAATTGGTCCCATTCCAAAGTATGTATTCTGTGTATATGAAAAATCCAAAAGGCTTGTTATTTCAAGTTCGACATAGTCCTTAAGGCAACCATTCAAGCTCTCTGATAGAGGCTGACGAGTCTCATTGTGTGTGCCACTGAAACCAGTGTTCACGTCTTCTTATCAGTCCTCCCATATTTCTTACAGCAGATCGTGCTGCTAGCCAACATAAAACTCAGTAATTCTGTTGCCACTTGTGGTTCGTGCCTAACTATTTAGCTGAACTGCAGCAGATCATTCTTCACCGCAAGAAGACACATCTACCAGCACATCCTTTTACTAAACTCAACAACCACTTTGCTGTAAACTACTGCGCTTCTATACCACCATATCACACAGCTCAGTGATGATTTGAAAGCGATGAGTTACAGCCCAAATGCAGCCGAAAACTTGTAACACGGATTCCCATGGCCGGACCACTACATTTCAGAGCCATCTTGTCTCCGAATATTTGAGCCACTTCAGTACAATCGCCGAGACATTGAATCACACTGATGAACAAATTAGACCCAAGGCAAAACCGCTTACATCTTATATGTGAGGATAAACCTGGAATACGCACAGCTGTGTAATATGAAGGACGGAAGAGCTGGGAATCATTCAACAAAAAAGTTCGTCTGCTGTTCTAACTTTGTAACTGCTACTTTAGATTCTGCGTAAGTTCAGATAGAAATAAATTTTACTTCTACAACATTGCACAGAAGGTTTTTCAACACAGGGAGTACTGTGCAATACATTTTAACGCTGCTATCTTACCAGTCATTATCAAAATGTTGGTGATCTTTTCCTGCAGGATTATCCTGCGGGTACAAATCACTGATATTCTCAAATAAAGGTCACTGATATAAGAGAGAGTGGACATTTTATTCTCACAAAGAAAATTTCCATCCAGCAAACGGCTTTCCCCGGATAACACCGTTTCAACCTTTTTGTTTCAAATATTTTATAAGACATTCTTTTGTGGGAAAAACCTATTATTTTGGTGCGCAAAAGCAACCGGAAACATGTAACACCAACTTTAAGTTTACTTGGGGTTGGTCGTTGTTTTTTGGTGCGCGGAATGCTAGGAAAAAGTCCTTTTTTGGCTTCCCCAGAACTCTTGTGATTGAGACAGTGGAATGTTTGGGTTAATTCAGTTAAACTACTTAGTCGGGACTAAACTTGGATGTATCAAAATCCATTTGTCATGAATATCGTGCGAGAATGGTCCGAATCGGTTGGAGGCGCACCCTCAGACAGATGAGCTTGCTTTTGATAAGATTTGATGTAATTTGAACTTTCCATTGCACTCGTTCATAGCTCACCGAACGTGTGGAAGACAAAATCATTCGCACAAAATCGACTCGCTACCAGAACCCGGACACTCAACCGGCTTTAACTTCCAGCTTTGAACGAGCCAATCCATGAAATATCATGTACTGGGACAACTCTAATGAGGGTGATCCGTGGTAGTCTGTAGACTATGGTTTCCAAACCTCTGCTTCGGACTGCAGCAGCAAACGTGGAAGCTTCTGTACTTAATGAACCCCTCTTTGCCCTGTCGATTTTTTCCTTACCCAAAGGAACCATCCCTCCTGAGAAAAATACCGCACAGTCTAGGCAACAGGATATTGGTCGCAAAAGCCTACATAGTGTGTTCAACTACAGATTTCCACTTTCATGGGGGGTTTCGAGCCGATTTGTAAGTAGTTGTGTTTTTTTCGCTTCTTCCTCGCTAGTTTACCTTGAAGACTACATGCTGAACAGCATGTGGACAGTGCTTCATGGGTGAACTCTTTTGAGATTATATAGAATTACGAACGCTTTAGCGGAATTTTTATGCGCATGTATCTACCGCCCAAATGCACAACTATTCTTCTCCCGAGTCCTCGGACCTTCTTCACAACGTGTTTCCACCACTTACACCACTGTGTTCACTTCATTTCTACCCGTTGAATATGGAAATTTTTTTCGTTTTGGACATAAGACCTCTTGTACAGGACCCATGAGTGTCAACGTGGTGCTCTCACATATTCAATGACTGCCTGACTTAACATCAAATTTCTATGGGAATTGTACCAACCACAAAAGTAGTGCATAACAAATGTTGCGTACAGGAGTCCGCCTAAGCCAACTCACTTAATAGTTTCCTTTCATGACTAGGCAAAATTCGCTTGGTGACTCAACGAAAGACCTTGGTGAATAACCGCAGCGGTCGCTATTACGAAAGTGGTCTATATAAGGGGCGGGGACGGGATGGCTCAGTGCGCTAATTTTCTGACTGGAATGCCCGTGGTTCGAAGCCGACCTCCGCTTCTCGACTTCTCCCGTCTAGGCTTAGGCAACCTGACAGTGTTCCAGCCCTCGTGTTTCCTTCGGGCGGCACGGTAGCTAGGCACCGAAAAGGCGTTACAGCTGAACGATTATCTATATAAGGGAGGACCGAACAACAGTTCTAGCTTTATTCCAGCTATTCATAACATGTATAGCAGTTTCCTGGAGATCGCTTTCTTTAGCGCAGCTTTCGTATTGAAGGCTGCATTTTATCACACGGTCTTTCACAGCAGTGCATAGATTTAGCTGCCATATGGCTTTGTACTTCATAAATTCCAAAAAGTATATTTTCCAGGACTTTTCCTCCATATTTTTACGACGTTTGAGGTAAGGTACAAAACATCGAGTTAGTTTCTTGCGTCTCAACAATGACCCAACATCCTGTAAACCATTGCTCCAGATGGAACAAAAAAAGTGGAAAAACCACGAGGGTGGCACTGTTGTCATCAGTTCAATTAAGCGCTAAGAAAGCAAGGTTGTATTTGCTAAAACGAATGAAAGGTAATTTCAGGTTATAAAATATATATGTGCAAAAGTATGCTCAGCAGCAGTCAGAATCGGCTATCGAGTAATACAAATTATCAGATTCTGTATGATGTTATGCTTTCAGGAAAGGTTTACTGCCTACTCAAACTGCTCTTATAGCTCCTTCTCATCCAGTATTTTCCTGTGAGATGCTCCTTACTCTGGGGTCCATCAACAACATGGTTAACCACATGATCCAATATACGCTTCTGTTTGGAAGATCGTTTCCTTTTGTGAACCATCGGTTTATGAAATGTGCTCTCTCACAACAGGACTAAGGTCGGGAAGTGAACTTTTATTCCGCTACATCAAAAAAATTAAGAGGCATAAGTGTTTCCTGGTATTACCATTTTTCATGTTCGTTGTATGTTCTGTGAACCGTTTGAACACGTGCTATGTGCCGCCATTGCGTCCTGCCACCTAACTTTACTCTGTCATGTAGGCAGCTAAACTTCATACCGACATTATGCAAAGAAAAATGTCAGTGCCTGACTTGTTCCTCGTGAACACCTTCATCTTTGATCCGCACAGCAGCCGTACGAAATAAGACCAGGTTTCGAGTGAGCCTGTCTAGTCTGGTTGTTGAAAATGGTTGTCAGATTCTGTGTGCCTCAAATCTTATACATCCTTTCATCGGGCTGGTTGCAAACCTTCCTTGCAGTCCGGGGAATTACTATCACCCAAAAACAAAGGGTCCTTGTGTGATTCGAAGCTTCAAGCTCCTGGAGTGGGTTACAGGGATATCTGTTTGCCTTTCATTGCTAATTTAGTTATGCCGGACTGCATTTAAGTATGCTGAATCACATCTGAAAGATGGTATGTCTTAACAATAGACGTTCCTTAGCGCAAGGCCCACACGTGACCCTTGACCAGCGCTTTGCAGATTAGAAATAGCTACTCATGTGAGATGCTTCTGATTTGTGCTGCGGCTACCAGGCTACCCTTTGGTACATTATGTGTTTTTACTGTTGCACTGTCCCCACACTTGGAAATTATGAATAATCGATTGAGGACGCTATAGAATTCCCCTTTCCTGTTCAACTTTCGACGTTATCGCTTGAGCTACAGGACCTTCGTTCGGCTGGTTGAAGATGTGGCTCAACGGGATTCCCCTCCGGTACTGACCGTTTTTCACGGAATTCCTTTCGTGTAGTTCAGTGTGACAAGCAGACGCGAAAGCGAATGCCAACCGACTGTGTCCTCTCAAGAGTCACCTTCCCCAGATGTTTGACCTGTGGGTTGCCTTCCATGCTCACCTGATTCTCTAAGCAAATTTAACCATATACTTACGATATACCCTTGTATTTTGAAGACAACATGAAACGACCGTCCACTGTTTGTCTTTTATGAAGAGGATATAATCACTGAGGAGAAGCTTGAAAAGCAAACTTGAAATGTTTTTTTGCCGAACGGTGGTCTAGGCTGAGGGTGTTTTTTACGCGGACTACGTGCGTTGCAGTCATGCCTACACGCATCGGGTTAGAATCTTCCCGAATGCCGTTAATCTGTATTCACATTTTCTTGTCATCCATACTAAACAGCTTTGCTCTGAAAACTGATCCTTAATTTATTAAGTCGAGTAGTCCACCGGCTACCCTGAATTTGGCGACGTAAATCCGTGTCTTGGAATAACCGCATGTTACGCATACGTCTTGCTGTCGATTAAACTGTTGCTGGAAAGTTGCACTCCGTCCGTTACTGTCGAATTTCATGCGACACTGAAAAGCAGACATACCTAGCTGGTGTGAGGTGCCTTCCTTCAACAATGCACAATGCAGAATTTCAGCCCGAATTGTTGACGGTAGAGCAGTAGGAGATGTGCATATTTTTGACGAGACCGGCAACCGGAAAGTCCGAAAGTGAAACGGAACACTCAGATGTATTCAAGGCTAAACTGCTTGGTCTAGACGAATTCGATCCTGCTGTATATGTTGATGCTGGAATTGTGGTGGGTGTTCACAACAGTGGACTAATGAATGCTGAGGAGAGATTTTCCGTTATGGCGAATAGTCATAAGTCTAGAGTGAATTATACTTTTGATTTAAAAACGAAGGGCAGCTGCTACATTTTGCTCGACAGTGTTGCAGCAATTATTGTTCGTGCGACAAGCACGGTGCAATGTATTGCGGCATTGCAGTCATTTGGTTACGGTTTGGACCAACCCACAATCACGCGTGTGCATGACTAAGGCATCGAAGTGAAAGCAAATTTGCCAGGGGAATGTAGCCGATAACAGACTTATGCCACCCGTCAGGTTAGCATAGTCACCACCGTGTTCGATCCCACTGCCAGATGGTAACCAACTCTCATTGAACACTGAGATTTCACCGGCAGTTGCAATTGTCTTGCATACACACAAAACCAAGCCAATGTAAACGTGCATGCACATAAGCATTTACAAGTCATGGCAAATTCGGGACAGCTAAATAATCGCGATTTACAGAGGGGGTGGGTACACATCGCCAGCCCCGTACCAGCCACACACGATCAACCCGGAAGTCTGCAGTCGAACAGCGCGCCCCTCAAAGAATGATACAAGACTGATACACCTCATTCGATTGTCCTCATGTCACAAACAGCCGGTGTCATGCTTAACCGTCCCAATTAGTGCATTGCGCAGGTGAGACCAGTCGCTCCCCAGGTGGAGATGGGGATGCAAAAATTGTGCCTTGATTGGTCCATAAATGACCTATCGAATGGCCAGTTCGGTAAGGCCATCAAACGTCTGTCCTCCGGACTGCCCTCAAAATCGATTCAATCTCGAGTACACAGAGTTTTACTGTCTGGGTGAGTGAACAATTTTCACACTGTCGACGTGACGTTGTTGCGTTCCGGCCACCCTGGATGAACCTGAACTTTTTGCTGCTTCAGGTGAAACGGACTACCTCTACTGGTCGGTGCAACAAGATCAGTCAATTTACAACCACGTTAGAAATAACTTTGAGCCGCTTCAACAAACTGAATCCAGATAAAATTCACATGGATTCTGCACACCACTCAGTTTCGGATTTCTTGGCGAACAAGTGACAAAAACTCGGCTAATGAGGTAGGTTCTCAGACGGATGCCCTTGGTAGTTCCTCAACTATTTAGTTCTTCTGTCAGTCTATTAAAAGTATTACCCAGGACACAGCACACGAATCCTCAGAAATTCTCTTCATATTTCTTTATTATATCGGTATATGCTTTTTCAACTTAAATTGGGATCAGGGATAGCCATACCAATTTTCTGACTAGTGGTCCATCTCAGTGCCAAATTGCAATTCGAGTACACTTTCCGTGGATTGCTTTTGCCACCTAAGGACTGCCTGTAGCAACGCGCTTTCAAATATGTCCCTATGGCAACTCAAAATAAAATCAGGAGATTGGACTACTTCTCCAACATTGCAAGACATGTTTGTTTTTTCCGACTTTCTTGAGGCTCGTACATATCAGGCAGAACAAACCGGGTCCAATCATCTAAAGACGTTGTGTTTTACGTCCCCGTGGAGGGACTTTCAAAGATATTGGATTCACTAGGCTTGTTTTTGTCATAGGTGGAGCTTGATGGTTCTCTGTTTAATACTAGACACATATCCGCTAGGCCTAAAGGTCTAAACGGCTTTCTCCAAAGTCTGCAGTGCATCGAATGAGAAAGAATAAAAAAATACTGAAGAATCAGATACTCTTTCTATAGCATAAGATTAACTAATTAAAGTACTGTTTTATCTCTAGCACCCGTTCGGTGCATATATATGCGATGAAACGCGAAGGAAGCACCAGGGCTAAGACACTGCTGGAGCAGTTGTGAATCCAGGGTGGGGTTCAAACCATGGTCCGCTGACCTATCCCTAGGTGGAGAACGTAAGGATTGCGTACCACTTTCTAGCGCTCCCTTTAAAATCTGTGATCCCTCTGAAGAAGAAACTCTAGTAGCAGCTTAAGACACATTTCGGGATATGAGTGCTAGCAAACCCTTATACTGAGTGCCTCTCGATCATATAGTGCATGCTCCAAGGGATCGATGAGACACTTTCGCCGTTAGGTGTATAGAAATTTCCATTAGCCAGCCAACAGAAAAACTTGGCGATATCAGTCCATGTTATTCGAAGAAAACAGGTTTGTCAATGTGTCGAAATATAGGTACCTCGGGTGTGTTTACTGGTGGTTGATTAGATGGTCGTTAATCTGTTATCTGATCCGTTCGTGATTGCCAGGCTCGGAGAACAGACCAACGACGGTCTGATCAACCACCAGAAAACTACCTTTCTGTGTGGGCTATGGGAAGACACGTGTAACTGTCCAAAGTAAAGCTAGTATTCCTCAGTGGTTAGAGTGCGAATTTACTGACCGGAAGGTCCGTGGTTCGAGCCCGACTTCTACCTCTCGACTTCCCCTGTCTAGGCTTGGGTAACCTGGCAGTATCCCAGCCCTCGTGCTTCCTTCGGGTGGTATGGCAGCTAGGCACCGAAAGGGACGCTTTGTAAATTCCAGTTTAGCGTGAAAAAAAACTTCCGAATTCACGCGAGTTGATTGAACTACCTGACTTTCTAACCATTCTGTGGTGAGGTGCCTGTACAAACGAAAACCTATTGTACCGAGGGTTTGTATACAATGCTACTAGTCACAATGTAATACACAGTCCTGGGACCTAGTTTAGTTGACAATTCTCGCTGTGGGGAGTGACATCCGTCCCAAATACTTTCTTCACAGTAGCAGGAGCACTCAACCATGACGACTGAGCAACATAAGAGATCCGTCTGTTTGATCTGTTGATTAACAATTTCATGGACTCCTCGAATGTTTCCGGAACTGGAGTTTGGATTTTTATGTTAGACCATTACAGACCAAGATTACTTCAACTCCTTGTAAAGTCTAATTAGGCCTGTCTGTGTATGAGCTTAAAACAGGGTGATGGGTCTAGATGATTGTTTTGGCGAGATTTTATCCAGCTCACAAATTTTGCGTCTAATGGCTGAAGACTACTTTGACATTGTGACCATTAAAAGAGTTTTCCTCATTTTCTTATCCGGAACTAGTGATTTGTCGTCTGGTTCACTCAGGGAACTCTGCATTTACGCATCCTACATTTGAGATGCAGACAAGCTTCATTAGACCTCATGCAACGCAAAGTACAATTCTTTTAGTGTACGACAAACATAACAAACCGGGAAACTTTGACCGCCAGTCGGAGAGTGATTAATTGCAATGAGTTTTTATTAGTTGAAGATCACGCATTCCATTCAGCATATCAGCAAACCCTTCCAAGTTTTAATTACCTTACCCATTGTAAAACATTTCTTTTCTCGATAAAATACACTTGGTGGGTACCAAGGTTTCTTCCCCACGGGTGTGCTCCCTCGACTACAGGAGCTGTTCAGATGGCTTCCAAACGTTTTTGCACCAAAAGATGAGTTGTATGCGATGGTGTTGGCACACTTCCTGAGTGTGTAACGTTATACTTTATTTCAACTGGATTGGGAGCGTCACAAACCTAGTCAGTACTTTCGTCTTTGACTGAAGCCTGACAGTCAACATGCTGAACGTATTTAGCATGACCTAGGTCACAACGAACAATAGGCTACATGCCACATGACGAAACTCATGTAAAACCGCGAAACGAGGTAATTTGTGAAGGATGTGCAAGCTAATAAACCAGCGTAAACAACGGCATTTTTGGGAAGGCTGTAAGAATCGAGGTATCTTGCGTTGCTCAGTTCCCTGTTCCAGCTTCTTTACCATCAATCTGTATTTCAAACATGATAGGTTTGAGCAATTTGTGATGAGCTGCACAGTCGCCGAGGTAATCAAGATGCGTCGCCTACTGTGGACGGGTGGTTAACCGGCAGCGCTCACGACATCAGCCCCGGTAGTTGACTAGTAAAACTGTTTTAATAGCATAAGCATTCCCATTGAGACAATCGCTACCGAGGAGCTCCTTTTCGGTATTTGGGTGAGTTTGTTTTATCAACTGGAGATAAGAATGGAGGAAAATCCCAAAATTCTCTTTGTAAGCTTGCATGTAGAGGAGAGTATCTCATTCAGAATCTTATGAAAATTCGAAATACCTGTGTGGTCGGACATCTTAAAGTTCGACCGCACGAGCGCCTTCGTCCTTATTGCACTCATCAGGTGGGAGTATAGAGGTAGGACATGTGACCCTTTGGTTGACTGTTTCAGGGAATCCGTTGCCCAGATCACGTGTCCAACAGTTTCCTCGGCTGCTGAATCTGATTTACGGCTCGAGTCTTGGTCTATCCCGCTGTTTACATATTCGGGCAATCATCCAATTGCAAATGCATAGTGAGAATGTTGTGTTTTCAGACTAATCATCGGTCCTTGTTCACGAGCAAGCCCTGATCATCGATTTAACTGGTCTTCTATGAGAATTGACGGCAAATCGGGAAACTTATTCGGTATATTAACCGGCGGTTGGATGAATGTATGAGTGTAAACAGCTGATTACACCAAGTCCTGCACGCAAAATACCTGACAAGGACTCGTGTACAGTAAACACCATTATTGCCCTTCTTATCCAGATGACGCGATTCAACTGATACGGTAGCTAAAACGCCTAGTTCATCCTTAATTTAATGAATATAAATGAATACAATTAGTGATTATGGCTGATTGCCAACCTCGAAACTTGTGCAGGTAATCTGATAACACATTTTTCATCAATAACTGCACGTCTCAAGACTGGGCACAAACGAGGCCCAGCATTTTCGCGAGGCGATGCCATAAACAGAAGCAAGATTACCGTAAACAATAACTAGAGTGAATCGTAGACAGTCTAATTTATGCCACCGTACATCGAACTTAACAAGGCCGGCGCCTTGAAACAATTTTTCTGCCCTTCCGCGCACATACGAGGATGTACAGGGCTGACACGAAAAATCGGTCGGGGGAGAAAAAAGCTCAGCGTAGTACTATGACCTTTTGAGGCATGACAACTAGAAAAAGCAGACTGACAAGCTATATATTCTTGGACGATTCCAGGCCATGTTTGTACTTATGTGAAGGTTTTTCACCCGGCCGGTTACTTATTCGTAAGCTCACTTCCACCTACCGATTCTCCACAAGGCCGACAAATGACGATGAACGGGAAGTTTTTACACTTTTAGACAGTTAATCCAGATGCATTTTTAACACGAAGATATCATCCGTATATCTACCTACAGTAACAGTAAATTACCACTGAAGTCTTTTTTGACTTCACACAAGCTCATAAGCAATTTCAACGTTGCAAACTACGAAATGTTTGTTTGAGGAACATGCTTGTTCTGGATAATCCTGTTGGTTATTTTCGCAAGCTTAAAAATGAGGCATGCGTGAGTTTAGTACTGATGAAGTCGGTTGTTTGTGCCCTGCGCGGGATTTAGTATTACGGGTAGTTAGGCTTGTGACGGCGATTCGGCCAACAGTGTAGTGACACGTGAATATCGTTTATTGATTACCTTCAAAATAAACTTACTAGTCTTTAGCTACTCACTTCATTAAGTTTGTTATTCACTGGTAGTGGTGCATCACCACAGAAGAGGGTTCAACAAGGTATCACAAAAAGACAATAAGGGGAGTGCGTCTATCTGATGGGCTCCAAGAAGGGCAAAGCAGGTGGTTGGCTGTCAAAGAGTTTTCAGCCACCTTATGATTAGTATGTCACGTCTAGACAACAACAGGGTATGTTCATTCAGCTGAACCGTTGTGGCAGCTTGAAGCAGAACAAAGAATCCTCGTAGCATCCCGAGGTAAAGAATTTCACTCTCGAAAATAAGAGAGTAATCAATATCCAGGCCATTACTGTTTCAAAAAATGTTCACCAAAAAATCTTCATCTAACGGTGTTTGAGGTTTGAACAACTGGAGTTTCATGGTTTGATAACGAATAAATAAATAATTCGTTTTGGAAATTATAGATTAACTGCTCTATGGAAGGCGTGATATCTACTATCACGCGTATGCCAGTCGCATTACAGAAAATTCCTCATTCGTTAACGGTCAAATTTTATCAAATTCATAAGGCTTTTCAAGGTGAGCTACATTTCGGAAATTGGAGAACACCCTAAGGTCTGATTGTGCAGTTGCATTCACTTAGTGGCAAACATTAAGCTCTGTTGAGGTCTTATCCACTGGTCCAGTTCGCCCAGTACGAGCTTTTTAGAATCATTTGCTTTTTTCACGTTTACCGAACTACACTCTCTATGGCTATCCAGCTCTGTTGCAATTCAGGGCATCCCAGTTTTCGTAGGCACATCAGTGATCTCCGGACTCACTAATGCGTTCGTTCCCTGAACTGACGAGTGCTGTTTTTTGTGATGCAAAATACCTGTCGCTTGGCTAGTTGTGGGTCTCTGCCTCCCCTAAGCATGATGACAGAGGAATCCAGACTACGTTCATCTGTGCGGGTACCTTGGGCGGAAAGCGGTACAACTAATCACATATATTCAAGTAAGTGTGAATAGTCAATAAATCACCACGCTGAGAAGAACAAGTGATATCAGCTAGTGTCACAAATTCTGTAACCTGGTAACGTACTCCAGATAAACAAATAGCAGAGCTATCGAGAAGTGGTGTACACTCCTAACATAGTTATATGAGTAGGCATAAGTGAAAGGGGCAGCTCAACTGGCTATCTGTGAGCATGTTTCGTCCAACAAGTAATGTGGTGTGCAGTGTTTGTCAAACTCAGTGGTACAGCATGCGTGCAAAGAAGCCTTTTCCTATCGTCCATAACAGTTTAGTGGGCGCTGCAAACGTAACGTTCTTCCTTTAAACCAGGGACGTGCAGTGGTACTTGGTTACGCGCTTTATGCTCAAGTGGAATGATCTGGATTGACAAAGCCACATGTAGAATGTAGAATGCTGTCCCAATACCATTTTGGTTTTTTTGAAACGAAAGTGGAATGTTCGTTACGCCATCGGTCGTCATAACCATATTCTCACCTCTGATTACTTGTGCACTTACGCGACCAGGTTTTTAGTGTACCCTTTATTATGCTGTCGTCCCCTCGAATTCCACCATCCGACACCTAAATCCAGCCCAGTTCGTCACCGAGACCACAGGAGTCAGTAACTAGGTGATAGCAACTGCCACCAACGGCCCTACCAGGAAGCTAATAAAATACTGTATTGATTTTCTTAGTTTGCCAACCATTAGACATATACACATTTAAACTGGTCTGATATGATGGTGCATATAGGTGGCATACATGGATGGGGTGTGATCGTCTGATGTTTTAAGAGAAAAAGACGTGCAAATACAGACTGAAACTGCTATAGGTTCGTGTAAGATTATTTTTGTTCGCGTAAGTCACCGAGATTCCGGCGACGTGTGGAAGGTGTCACAAACACGGCCAATTTGTGAAAAACTTGAATTAGTGCAGTTTTACGGCAAACATCAGTCCTTCATACGAGATATTAGCACAAAAGTGAAGGTGTGTGTGCGACAAGGGATGACTGCGTCACACTGTCGGTCAGATGTTACCAGTGGGTCTTGGAGAGTTGCAGCAATGCTCATGTAGAAGTTCAAGAACGATATTTCTGGTCCACTGACAGCTGGCATTCACTACAGTGGATACGAACGAGTGAAAAGTGAACGAGACATCCAAGGCAAAGACATTATCGGTTTCATAGAGGACGACAAGAGTAATGATCAGTCGGGTGTGTCGGTAAGCAAACCAAGCTTACGTCATACGAGAGAAGCTGTATAAAAAAGTTACAATTTTCCAAAGATTACGAACGTCAGACCATGAAGAATAGCAACATAAGAACGAGCCTGATAATCACAGTTTGCTTTGATTCCTAACTCCAAACAAGGACAAACAGGGCGCTGTCCAATCCAAAATCGAGGAATAGTTTTTGTGCGCCGAGTATGTCTCACCTGAAACAATGCTGCAGAAACCTTGGCCACCGTTTTCGTTTAAAGAAACTGAGGGATTGGATACGGCACTCTGAAGAAAGGTTTCCTAGCTTGCTCACCGCCCCTCTTCGAGAAAATGTGGGTGACGTTATAACGAAGATAAACGGTACACCCTTGAGGGGAAAACCTATTGTTCATAAGTCCATCAGTGAAGCACTTCCACAAAAACCAATACACATGTTTTATAAATTCAGTGACTGCACCTTAAGTGCGGATTTTATTTATGAATTTGCACGTATAGTTCAGCCTTTTGAAAAAGACGGCGTCAATTTTTTTCGAATATAAAATGCCTAAGCCTGAGGATGCGAACGTAACGCATTTGAATCAGTTTCAATCTCCAAAAGTTTTCAGTACATATTCATCAATCAAAACTAACTGCCTACCTCCTATCTTTAACTGAATAAAAAGGAATCCAGTTTCCGACGGTTGTGAATGATCATTCGAGTTTGAAGCACCAGGTTATTTTTGGAAATGGATAGGACATTTTTGAAGAAAGAAATCTTTAATTTGCTTGGGATTTCGTCCTGTAAAAGCCGGTTACTGTTTGTGCATGAGAAGCTACATTCGTTGCGTTCACGGGTGTATGCCAAAATCATAAAAGCTTATTTCACCTTTTTATGGTGGACTTTTGCTATTCAAACTGATTTCTACCATATCATCTGATAGTCTGGCGTGTCCTACGCAGGGTCCTCGAGAACTGATGTTTTTACCTTCTCGTTCTGTGAAGAAAAGTTGGAATCCTGGCGACTGTCGGTAAGGTTCGAAATCACTGACCGGAAGTTTCGTTGTTCGTCCCAACTTCTGCATCTCAAGTGCCCCTATCTAGGCTTGGGAAATCCGGTAGTATCTTAGTCCTAGTGCTTCCTTTGGGTGGAATGGTAGCCAGGCACGGAATGGGTGTTACAGCTGCATGGGTTGAAGTGAATGCGAAGAATAACAACAATGATTTGTGCATGCATTCTCAGAGAAGCGCAATCATGGTCATTTCATATCCCGTGTATGCCACAGTCCATAGCTCAGAAATTTCGATGAAGAAAACCATCTCCGCGTCCATATCATCCAATCGAATGGCCTTTGCTCAACGCCAATCCTGAAGATTTTTGTCTCGGAGTTAGCTGTCTCTCCTGGGTTATTCCATCCACTGAGCAATGTAACCGGTCCCTTTAGGGAGGTGGTTTACACAAAAAAGGCTAGCAGTTCAACTAACCTGACAATCGTCTCTATCTGCATCTCTGCTATCGAACATATTATCTTAACTATCCCGGTGGTTGCTCGTTTTTTTTTCAACAATAGGGCCTTGAGAATGCTGACAAATAATCCACTGGTAATGGTCTTTTGTGAAGGGGAAGTGCGCAAAACTTGGCCACTGTAATGGTTAGCAAAGTTATGATCTCGCACGATAAATTTCCCACTGATTTTGCATAGTTCCGCTGGAAGGTTTGTCAAAAGGAGGATGAGCACTATAAAAGAGTGTCATTCTGGTGGGGGAATATGTCCCCTAATTTGACTGTCCAAAATTCTTTTCTTCATGGTCGCCATTATGTCTAAAGTACAGCTTTTGCTAACCAATTTGGTTTTGCGGGAAACTTACCTGGAACCCAGCTGAATCTCTCGTTTGTGATGTTTAAGTAACTGAATGTGCTGCACCAGACCGCCTCATGTTTCAGTTGGCACGATATTCGAGACATCGCGATACATGTATTGACGTAATACACTATTCATAAGGTTGCTGAAATTCTTCGACAGCCCTTCTTGGGGCTCATTAGGTAGGCACAGTCTCCGAGTTTCCGTCAACCTTATTTTTCACTTGAATATCATAAATGAGATATTCAGCTGGGTTCCAGGTGAGTCTCCCGCAAAACCAACTTGGTTTGCAAATGAGTGTACTTCTCTATTTTCGTGCAGTTTGGGTTCAAGTAGCACATAAGGTTGACGGAAACTCGGGGGCTGCTCCTCAAGAAGGGCGAAATCGGTCGGGGCTGTCGAAGAATTTTCAGCAACCTCATGAGTAGTGTATTACTTTTATACACCTTTGCTGCTTTGACGAGACTTTGACACAGTGTACAGTTTGAGCTTGACAAAACAACTTTGTTTTCCTGTTGGCCAGAATGTTTATAAGAATTCGACCAATGCTACATAGATGGCGTTCATGTGTAAGGATATTTTTGAGAGTTTCAGTGGGGCTTGTACACAGATTAACTTCACTTACCATGTAAAATCTTCGATATATAACACCATCATCATCATCGACAGCATGACATCAGTGTCGACTCAAGCTAAAACACAGTCGGTTATCAATAACAGTTTTTATTATCGTTAATTTTACTACCACGGATTGTTATTATGTATATATGTCAAAATCTATTAATTGTACATAGCTGGGTGAAATTGTATTAGGTTGTTGACAGTCTGTGAGGAACCCTTCTTTTTGTGAACTCTCTCAGAAACTCAAACAGGTGAGAAGCCCCGCTGCTCTACTTTAATGGTGTCATAGAACTGTCGTCTGAACTTTTCGAGGTATTCTGACAACATTACCCCCTTTTTGGCTGCTCACTTTATCACCTTCCATTCGAAAAACTAGAAGAATGCTTTTGAAAAATAAACACCCCCCTATTAAGCTGCCCCGTGAGACCGAATGAATTGTGTGGTGAGCTAATCCATATGACACTTGTTTTTCGCCTACGGAAAGGTGTAAGGAAAAACGAATGGGCGGTTTCCTGAAAAGCACAATTAAAGGTACAGTTATCAACACTTTTTAGGTGATCTGTAACATACGTTTGTGGTACTATGTCCACTAATTTATTCCAGCGGATGTTTCGATTCCTTGTGCTACTGTTAGACGCCTTGTTGCTTGAACTGGCAATTTCGACATGAAGACCGAACATGTTAGTTTCAACAGCTGTTATCATCTTTGTAGAATTCGGGTAACTGAACAGAATATCACCCATGGAACTATGATAACATCAGAACATCATCATCATCATCATCATCAAAGACAGCAACATCAGTGTTGACACTACTGTTTCACTGCCGTACTAACATCAGAGCACCTGCTGTGGTTACATTTTCGGCTGGTGCCCGACTGTACCTTCGAGCATGATGCTGACTGCTTAGCTTTGTCACACACCAGACGTCCTAAACCCGGTAAACTTTGTCCTCCAACTTTTTAAAATGAATCACCCGTGGCAGCTGTTCATTGAGTTTGCTAGTAATTCCGACTTTATAAAATTCCCAGAAGGTATGGAACGCCATCAAGGCTGGTCCGAATTGAGTGCACAAACAGGCATACTTCGGGATATGTGACATCTTTCATTGCTGCTTACTGCTAACTCGTTTAAGTGAATTCCGCGATGCCCACGACTGCCGTCCTAAGTCCTTCCATGTGATGAGTGTTTCTGCTGCAAGTTTCTAGAGAACTTACCATTATGACAGAATATTCGACAGAAAATACACCCCATAGACGCACACGACTAATTCTTTTGCTAACAAACATGGGCCCGTGCAAGTCAGCATACAATCTGTCGCCACGTGTAAGTACCCACCGTCCGTCTGCATATCAATTTGGTTTTGACAAGAAACTCGTGGATTGTGCCTACCTGATGAATCCCCAGAAGTGCGAAACCGGTCGTATTACGTCTATACCCACCGTCCCTTGTGGCCTCCATTACCAATCTCGACAAGTCTGATACACAGTTAGCTGAACACAAAATACAGTTTATTCTTTACTACATTCGCTTAGGACTAGCGAACCTGCCGGGAACAAAAACCAAAACTCAGTCATATAAGAACATCAGTCGACCTGCAGTATTCCAGTGCGGCTGAACAGTACTTAAGCGTCAGTCATGAGTTAAGGATGTGCCTAAAGTTGTTGACCTTTCGAGGTGCCACCATGCCTCACAAACTGTATCAATCTGCTGTCACTACTAAAATATCTATGATGTTTTTTACTCCACCTATTTCGAAACCATACCGTCGTAACTGAATGTCACTTATAAAGCAGTTACAACTTTTAGCGAAATACACTCATTTGCATACAAATTTGGTTTTGCGAGAGACTCACCTGGAACCCAGCTGAATCTCTCGTTTGTGAAGTTACAACACTATTTTAAATATACTATATACACACTATTTTATATACTTAGTGTCGGGAGTTTCATAATCATGCAAATTCGAGCACGTCTTTCATGGTATCATTTTTGATCGTCTCGCCTGTATACAGCGGTCCACCGCGTTTTACACAAAATAATTTGACTGTTTATTTGACTGAGGGTCAAACGGATTCAACGAAGTAAACTACCTGTCCAGTTGTCCCCGATCACCTGGAAGGCAGTGCTGTCTTGCGTGTGTGTTGCTGTTCAGCTGAGAGCTAGATTGTCGTAAACCATACATTGCGCCGTGGCCTTCGGTAGCTGTGTAGCCGAAAGTAGTAGATATCTGTCCGAGGCTGAATTTTATGCTATCACATCACAGTGCGTATTCCCTGAGGCACTTTTTCGCCCACTCGTTATGTGACTGTACATGGGTTCTAGTCGTGCTGATTCAGACATTCGAAAAAGCAACATGATTTCATCAAACTGGTCGTGAGTTCTGGTCAGGGTCAACGGAGTGTGGAGCATAGCCATTCGCACGTGATGGGAAACTGACCCTAACCCGAATAACCGTGTATTTCCAGTACATAGCTTGTTTGAACCCAGGCAGGGCAGAAGGCAGATTATCACTCACTTGGAGGGACTGTTCCATACCTCTGCATGTGCGACAGCCATTTGTTTGGTGAGTGTCAAGAGTTTACTCACCTGTACGCACCTTCATGAGGTTATTCACTCGCATGTTCGGGTTCCGTCATACAGTGGGCTTTAATATCATGGCCACAGCATACAGGTAGTTAATCGGTACTTTCCTGTGCATATGCCTGGAGGTTCCCAGTTGTTATTTGTTCCTTGTACGTGAGCCTAGTCGCCTTTTGCCATTCCCAGCCGGTTCATAACCTCCCAAATAGTTTAGGTTGCTTTGGGAGCTTGCTGAGCCCATCCTTACAGGCAAACTATGTGCTGTTTTTGAGATTCCAGATGAAACCACCTCTCGGAAACGATGACTACCCAATCGGTCCCAAACATTTTCCATTTGATTGAAAATGTATGAGTTGCTCACATCGTACGGAACTTTAAGTCAATTGACTCACTGAAATTTGGCTATATGGAATTTATAGCTAATATGCCATTTTTTGCTGATATGCTATTTTGCCTCTTTGGATACACGAGACCAGACTAACGGTTCTGTGAACAGAACGACGAAATAAGGACATTCATTCGAATTACTAGGTAGGAGATTGTCTTTTTCGACGGTTGTGCAAAAAAAGAACAACCAGATGCCTAGAAGATCTCACTCAAAAAAATCCAAATCCCATGAAATTTCACAATATAGAATACGAAATGGATTTAACTTCGATTCAGTTCGCTATATTGCGAGCCGAAACTCACTGAAGTTGACGTACTCAGTGCCCCTTCTCTCTATCCCTCTAATGATGAAGGTTCTTGCAGAGTTCTGCTAATCTACTTATGTTTTCTGGTTACTACTCCACCTTCTATAGTGACATTTTTTCAGGCAAGGCTACTTTATGGCGATCACGACCATAAGTGCCTTGCTTGATTCCGTCCGTATTTTTGTTGGTCGCTTCGTCTAGTTCTGGTGCAGCACAAACACAGTGCAATGGTATTAGAACCTTAGCGTGTCAAAAACATGTCGGCTGATTTCCGGTTCTCATTGGTGCACTACTAGGCTCCACTCGTCCCGAGGCTTAGCTGAGGGTAGCAGACAAGCTATCATCGGTTCAATAAACCGACTGATTTAAATTCAGTGATCGTATTTTTAGTGAGCTACTGCTTCTTTGAGACAATATGGGTAACGTCACTCGGTAGTGTCACTCGTGACCCAGTCGTGGTAGTTCTTATCTGTTCATTTTTTTATTTTATGCATCGTACTACATTCAAACCACACTTAGTCTGTTTCAGAAGGGCTTGGTAAACAATCGGTAGTTTTTAATTAGGCAAATTTTCACTCTTGACACAAAAGCTTCGTCAGGCCAAGTTGGCCAGGTTTTAAGGCAGACGGAGAACCAATCAGTATGTCGTCTTCAGATTAGCGCACCAGATCAGAGTTGAGTGTCAATTAACGGCTCTTGTCGGTTAGTGTGGTTGCCAAAATCTTGCGTTGATGGCTTGGGGGAGTTACAAATTAGTTTCGATCGTATTTGGTTTCTTAATCTTCCACTTCAAGGTGCTTCAATTGATGATTCACCGTGGGTGCCACTGGTAGACTTCGTTGGTCTTTGTGGGCTTGTGAGTGTTGCGTCAATTTAGTTGGGGGGAGTGAAGGGGGTGGAGGTTAAGTGGAATTCAGATGATGACTCCTCCTTCTGATAACCGCACACCAACACGTGTCAGCTCCACTGATCCAAAACCGTTCTCCACACGCCGTCCCACGCCTTCTATTCTGTTAACACTGAGATGCTTGGCGATTTCTACCGCCTCGGTCATCAGTCTTAATCTGATCTTTCCCGGTAAAACACACCATCTAGATTAACACATATAGGGGCAGGACCAATCGTCAATCGGTGTAGCCTGCTTGTATATTTTTACCTGATCTGGCATCCTCATCACCATTAAGTTGTTTCTGCTTCTGCTTGCTTTCATTATATAATGCAGGAAAGGTTACTGGCAACATCCGCTCTTCTCCACTTACCTGAATGTACTTCCCTTGGTTTACCACTGAAGTAAATGTTTTGTATGTAGAAAATAGTCGCGTTTGAGCTGTGCTCACCCGATCTTTGATGCGAGATCATTCATTTGGCAAAAAACGAAGTGAGTCTTGCGGGTCAGCTCTGTGTGAACTTAAAGAAGGCTAAATATTGGTTCGTAAACACTCAGGACCGAATATCCTAGATAGTACTACGAATATTAGATAAAGATCAACCAAAGTCAACCTATAGCTTAGCTCAACCCGATTTCTATTAGAGAGGAGGTGTGGTATTACACGGATGCTTTTCAGTGGAATAAGAGCACTTCCATTTTTCGCCTTGAATCAACTGTTGAAAGCTCCAGGTCTACAAATATTCCTGGTAATGGATGGTGATCGCTAGGAGCATAGCAAAGTGAGCGCCTGTGGCTTCGGACTAATCAGTTTGCTGTAGTACATTACTCTGGTTAAAATTTCAGGCTGTGGTTCTCCACACCAAACATCC
>SJOL01009403.1:829066-917436 GCA_004794785.1 Opisthorchis felineus | reverse complement strand
GGTTCATAACCTCCCAAATAGTTTAGGTTGCTTTGGGAGCTTGCTGAGCCCATCCTTACAGGCAAACTATGTGCTGTTTTTGAGATTCCAGATGAAACCACCTCTCGGAAACGATGACTACCCAATCGGTCCCAAACATTTTCCATTTGATTGAAAATGTATGAGTTGCTCACATCGTACGGAACTTTAAGTCAATTGACTCACTGAAATGTGGCTATATGGAATTTATAGCTAATATGCCATTTTTTGCTGATATGCTATTTTGCCTCTTTGGATACACGAGACCAGACTAACGGTTCTGTGAACAGAACGACGAAATAAGGACATTCATTCGAATTACTAGGTAGGAGATTGTCTTTTTCGACGGTTGTGCAAAAAAAGAACAACCAGATGCCTAGAAGATCTCACTCAAAAAAATCCAAATCCCATGAAATTTCACAATATAGAATACGAAATGGATTTAACTTCGATTCAGTTCGCTATATTGCGAGCCGAAACTCACTGAAGTTGACGTACTCAGTGCCCCTTCTCTCTATCCCTCTAATGATGAAGGTTCTTGCAGAGTTCTGCTAATCTACTTATGTTTTCTGGTTACTACTCCACCTTCTATAGTGACATTTTTTCAGGCAAGGCTACTTTATGGCGATCACGACCATAAGTGCCTTGCTTGATTCCGTCCGTATTTTTGTTGGTCGCTTCGTCTAGTTCTGGTGCAGCACAAACACAGTGCAATGGTATTAGAACCTTAGCGTGTCAAAAACATGTCGGCTGATTTCCGGTTCTCATTGGTGCACTACTAGGCTCCACTCGTCCCGAGGCTTAGCTGAGGGTAGCAGACAAGCTATCATCGGTTCAATAAACCGACTGATTTAAATTCAGTGATCGTATTTTTAGTGAGCTACTGCTTCTTTGAGACAATATGGGTAACGTCACTCGGTAGTGTCACTCGTGACCCAGTCGTGGTAGTTCCTATCTGTTCATTTTTTTATTTTATGCATCGTACTACA
Organism: Opisthorchis felineus; assembly: GCA_004794785.1. Taxonomy (NCBI): domain Eukaryota; kingdom Metazoa; phylum Platyhelminthes; class Trematoda; order Opisthorchiida; family Opisthorchiidae; genus Opisthorchis; species Opisthorchis felineus. Next base: position 916,429 of record SJOL01009403.1, on the reverse strand, counting down.
TTCAAACCACACTTAGTCTGTTTCAGAAGGGCTTGGTAAACAATCGGTAGTTTTTAATTAGGCAAATTTTCACTCTTGACACAAAAGCTTCGTCAGGCCAAGTTGGCCAGGTTTTAAGGCAGACGGAGAACCAATCAGTAAGTCGTCTTCAGATTAGCGCACCAGATCAGAGTTGAGTGTCAATTAACGGCTCTTGTCGGTTAGTGTGGTTGCCAAAATCTTGCGTTGATGGCTTGGGGGAGTTACAAATTAGTTGCGATCGCATTTGGTTTCTTAATCTTCCACTTCAAGGTGCTTCAATTGATGATTCACCGCGGGTGCCACTGGTAGACTTCGTTGGTCTTTGTGGGCTTGTGAGTGTTGCGTCAATTTAGTTGGGGGGAGGGAAGGGGGTGGAGGTTAAGTGGAATTCAGATGATGACTCCTCCTTCTGATAACCGCACACCAACACGTGTCAGCTCCACTGATCCAAAACCGTTCTCCACACGCCGTCCCACGCCTTCTATTCTGTTAACACTGAGATGCTTGGCGATTTCTACCGCCTCGGTCATCAGTCTTAATCTGATCTTTCCCGGTAAAACACACCATCTAGATTAACACATATAGGGGCAGGACCAATCGCCAATCGGTTTAGCCTGCTTGTATATTTTTACCTGATCTGGCATCCTCATCACCATTAAGTTGTTTCTGCTTCTGCTTGCTTTCATTATATAATGCAGGAAAGGTTACTGGCAACATCCGCTCTTCTCCACTTACCTGAATGTACTTCCCTTGGTTTACCACTGAAGTAAATGTTTTGTATGTAGAAAATAGTCGCGTTTGAGCTGTGCTCACCCGATCTTTGATGCGAGATCATTCATTTGGCAAAAAACGAAGTGAGTCTTGCGGGTCAGCTCTGTGTGAACTTAAAGAAGGCTAAATATTGGTTCGTAAACACTCAGGACCGAATATCCTAGATAGTACTACGAATATTAGATAAAGATCAACCAAAGTCAACCTATAGCTTAGCTCAACCCGATTTCTATTAGAGAGGAGGTGTGGTATTACACGGATGCTTTTCAGTGGAATAAGAGCACTTCCATTTTTCGCCTTGAATCAACTGTTGAAAGCTCCAGGTCTACAAATATTCCTGGTAATGGATGGTGATCGCTAGGAGCATAGCAAAGTGAGCGCCTGTGGCTTCGGACTAATCAGTTTGCTGTAGTACATTACTCTGGTTAAAATTTCAGGCTGTGGTTCTCCACACCAAACATCCACCAACTAATTTGCTTTGCTGATTATGCGATTTCGAAAAGCTCCGCCGCAAAAACTCTTCCGTTCTCGTTGGAATGGCAGCACTTTCAGGTTAATTAACCCCCTAATGTGCCAAGCACAAGGCAAGGAAATTATCAGGCCGTCGACGAAGATCAAGGACTGACCAGACAAAACACTGACCAATCGCTATTGATTGTAAGGAAATTTTGAAGTGTACAGTAGTGTATCGGTATTTTCGTTGTTGTGAATTATCCTCAGTATCAGTACATCTCACGAATCTCTTGGGTAATTCGAGCAAACCACATTAGGTTTGTTAGCCGAACACTATCATTCATCCACGAGTGGCCAAACCGCAGTCAGAATAGCTCACACTGAGTTTAGCCAGGTGAAGAAATCATGAGTTACCGACGAACAAATGGTGATGACGATTAGGTACGTTCACCATGTCGCGCCAGTATGTGTGAATCACGAATATGTAAGTGTGTTGGATAGCCGGAACGCTTCAGGTGAGATTGTATTCAACCCTCAGGAAAACTGTTGGAACATGGCCAATAGCAACAAAGCACAAGGGACACTTCATAATTCCGGTGCAAGAAGTAAACTGCGTAGTTTACACAGAGGAAACTACTCACAAGGTTGCTGAAAACTCCTCCACAGACTATGACCGTTTTCGCCCTTCTTGGGGCTCATCAGGTAGGTGCGGTATCTCAAATATCTTACCAATTGGAACATGAGGCAGCCTTTGTGCACCACATTCAGTTGAATAATATCATAAACGAGAGATTCAGTTGAGTCTCCTGTGAAAACCAATTTGATATGCAAATGGGTGTATTTGTCGAAATTTGTCCAACTTGGATTCAGCAAGAACATAAGTTTGAGGGAAACTTAGGGACTGCGTCCACCTGATGAGCCCCAAGAGAGGCGAAACGGGCCGTGAACTGTCGAAGAGTTTCCAGCAACCTTGAGAGTAATTTCCTCTATGAAAATAGACTGCAATGTCTCGAATATCGAACCAACTGAAATATGGAGTGGCCTTTGTACAGCACATCCAGTTGAAGGATATCACAAACAACAGATTCCGCTGAATCTCTCGTGAAGACCAAATTGATATGCAAATGAGAGCAATTGTTAAAATACCTTGCTAAGTTCTTTCGGTCGTCGAACGAGAAACACCCCTATGGGGTGACCATTTGAAACCGGACTTCATTAATCTAATTAGAAGGATCCCCGTCAAATGGTGGAAAAATGAGGTTTTTAACCGTATCTTGCCTACTATGTAATGTTCCTACGCAACCTCACTAAATAACCAATCGGCTGTAATCGATATCCCAATGCACACGACGTTTTGCACAACGATCCGGTTTCCCGCTTTCACTCAGAGAAAAATAAGTTTTCTTTCAGACTATTTTTCAGGTCGGTATTCTGGACGCAAGGAAGTCCGAAAAATTGGCCGCTGAAGCCTTGAAGCTGAAGTGTACATGCTCGGAAATGAATCATCGCTTTCTGAAGGGATGGGCACCACAGAGTAATGCGTGCGGCTGGTGGTCAAAAATGATGGCAGACATGAGTAAAACGTTTTTTTCGAACGCCCAATCTGTCTAAACTGTGTGCCATTAATGGAGTGGTCGGGTTCAGCGTCTTTTATCGTATTCCTTGAATACATCTTCTTACTTTCCGCAACGTTCAGCTTATGCAGTGAAATTTGTCACTCAATCAATGTATGACTGCACCACAACTCATTTCCACTTATTACCTAGGACGGTTTCGCGACACTTCCTCCCTACTTGTCCACGGGAGTTCTTGATGCAGAGCAGACAGCAGGGCCGACGAGAGACTATCCTACAACATACAGTTATGAGATAAGGTAAAATACTTATCCGGCCCGTTTCCTGGGGGCGAAATTATTTTGACCCAGGTGTGTCTATCGTAAGCTGATGCCAGGTCAAGTCTGTCCAATGAAAGAAGCTGGAACACATCAGGGTGTAATGCCAATATAGCGTGGACTGGATTTACTCCCCTATATTAGAAAAATCCACTATGGTTTACCTGCAATTTCAAAAAGTATTTTTTAATGTCTCTTTGACTTAAATCAAACGAGGAAACCTGTAGCAAACGTTAAAAGCACTTGAACTATTGGTGGAATTTTCGTCCAGTACGTAGCAGTTACCCTACCTAAATTGACTGCTCATTGTGTTCACTAGGACTGATCGCGTTAGACGATAGCCACTTCATACGCTCGCCTTTACTTTGAAAAGTTCAATAAGTTTTTTTCAAAAACAGTCAGGAATCAATTTTTCTTTTATCTGTTCTTCAGTGTGGTGTTTTACAAACTCACTCCCACCAGGCTTTCAACACACTTAATATATTGGATTATATGCACGTCAATATGTTAAATTGGTATTTTGTTGGACAATGTGCTTTTCCGTGTTATCATATGCATCAGTGGATGCACTGTCCTGTCAGGGGTTGTGACCAGCCAGCTTAGTCGACGGTAAATTGGTGATGATGGGCTTGCCATGGATTGATTTACGTCAGCGATCATGAAACTAAGGCAAAGCTAGCTCCATCCGACCCTCTCTACTTGTCCTCAGGCCATTTATCGTTCCATAAATCGGTTGGAACTGTCGAATATGGACGTGGAAACAGCTTACAGAAAGGTTAATCCTAGGACAGTGACCAGGTGAAATTACTAGGTATTCTGCAAGCATACCACTGTGAGACGAAGCTTCATCTCGCTTAGTCACGGTTCAACCATATGTTTCATTTTGATAAATTAAAAAGAATGAGGCGGCGACTTGAACTTCGGAAGAATCTTCCCATGGATAAGTTTGTAGACAAGCTTAAGTATAAGTGCAAGTGAATTATAAGTATTTGCTGACTAAATGAGGAGAACAGTCACCAGAGACGACAACGGTGAGTCCATGGTGGGAGCAGCACGTTAATTCTGCCCTGAGCAGAATTAGCAAATCATTCATTCTAATGAAGGAAACTTTTCACAAGGTGGCTGAAAACTCTTCCACAACCAACGACCGGTTTCGCCCTTCTTGGGGCTTATCAGGTAGACGTACTTACTGGGTTTCAGTCAAAATTTTGTTCTGGTTGAACCCAAATCGGACAGATTTCGACAAATACACTCATTTGCATGTCAATTTCGTTTTCACGAGATATTCAAAATGTATAAAACTGTACTGCGATATTTCGAATATCGTGCCAACTGAAGCATAAGACAGCACATTCAGTTGAAGAATATCACTAACGAGAGATTTGGTTGAGTCTCTTGTGAGAATAAAGTTATTCATTTTAAGTTGTATTTATTGGAAACCGTTTGCTGGCAGAGAAGATTTTGAGGAGGATTGTGTCGCATGTAGTTGAAATAGCTGAAAAATTCCAGTGAAACTCCATACCCATACTCCAAGCCCCAACAGATTTTGGCTTTTATCCGAAAGGTCCATCCTAAAACGTGTTCATAGCATGTGCGCAAGAACAAGCAGGAAAGCATGGCAAAACAACAGACTTCACTGGAATCAACTTCGGCTGGTGAAGGAAGAAACACGGCTGACGTGCAGGACAGTTCCGGAAAACAAACAGGCTATAACTTGGAATATCTTTTCCTGTCTGGAAAATTCCCTGAATAGAAGATACCTCTTTCTACCTAGCCCCATGTTTGTTGGCTACATTACTCGTAGAAAACATCCGGATATAGTCTGATATTACGACTAGCTGTTTACGGTGTGACCCTTATCCCATCTCAATTGCTCCGCTACAACCAGAATGAAGGGTTTCCTATAGTTTTATTGTGATTTCGGTGACTCATGTCATACACTTTCACTTTCGCAGGTAAGCTTTGATAAACTTCTGTTGCAGTTTTTCAGTCGCTGGGGAAATTACTAAGCTGTTGTGTCTCTTTGGGGATTTCACGATTCATACATCGGCATGTCAATACTGTATGCGTACGCGAATCCGGAGGTTGTATTCACAACATTGCTACGCAATACCGCTGAAGAAACCGGTGAAAAACTGTCAGATTATCGGGTGAACGATCTGAAGAGTCCTGAAATCCATCGCATTTTACAGATTCAGATGGATCTCCAAGTTATGCTAAACTTGAATCCTCAGTTTTGGACAGAGCTCGGCATATACTGTGACCTGTAGATCTGTTCACAGTAGATTTGCTACTGGGGCAATGGGACTCGTTCTGCAAGGACCATTGCCTTGTTGATACCCACCAGAATCAATCAGCACAGAGAGGCGGCCGCTGTATGACGCTCTGTCCTCACAGTTTTGTCCTCGCCTCGTCAACAAAAGTAGGTATGAATTTTACTGGTTATTATTTCAGAAAGCACTTGAATTTTCCAATGATAATCTGTACTTTGAACCTCTTAACGATTAGTTATACCATCTTCGTGGAGAAACGCATTTGATACATGTGTGAATTGTGGATACAGTGCCTTCACCAATCATGACTGTCCAGATAGACGGTATTCTCAAACAAAAATACGGCCTCCCCACCGAATTTGTTTTTTAGTATACGATTGATTAAGAGGGTTCGTGTATTCAGCTTGGGGCACTTGCGTTCTGGAAATTCTAAAGATCTGTTGGTCTCTTCTACAAGAAGTTTTGTAACATATGTAAACTAGGGAATGTTTGCAAAGGAACCGGAATCTGAACCCGGTGACGTAGTACTGCATACGAAATCCCTCACTTTTTGCAGTGAAGTTTTAAGACCAACAAAAATATGACGGACAGAGTAGAAATTGCAATTTCTCTAAAAGAGCCTCCACTCACTCCGCATGCCTACAACCAAACCAAACGTGGAAAATTCGACTATAAATATTCTTCCTTTAACGAACATCAGTGCCAAGTATAGCGAACGTTTGCGCGTTTATCTCCACGTTGGTAACATTATATGTTACTGAAGTCTTTTTACCACGGTACTTGGTTGCACTGACCTTCAGAAGCTCGATACCTATAACTACAAATGCATACGTTCAGACAGGCACAACATCGAATATCATAACCTGTTCTGATGCATTTTCATGCGTTCAAGATCCAAACTTAATTCTTCCCGGCAAAAAGCATTTCCGATGCCGCATAAACAACCCTCTGAGTAACTGGGTAATCCGAGTAGACTCTACGTTTATGTTGAAGTTGTGGAGTTTTGCGAAAACCTAACGGTCTCAGTACCTTTCTTCCCGCCCAGAACCTAATCCGGGTAAATACTGTGCTGAAATTCTGCATGATAATCTTGTGTCTTCCGGTGCTGCTTACAAACTATTTTCCGATGGGCAACATAAGCCCAGGTGCTCATTCACTAACTCCCATTTGATACTTGTGTGACAAGTTTGAATCGTATATTGGGCCACCTACCACCTCGCGAATAATCTTATCGACACTAAATGATCCTGACCGTTGTGAATGCGTGTGCTTTTTCGGAGGAAGCTAGAAGTAGTTTGCATTTTGGGGACGCAGACAGTCCTCTCTTGGGATTTTGAAAAGATTTTTAAAAAGATTTTAATTTGAAACCAGACCTAAGGGAACTCTAGTCAACTCTTTTTGGCTACAGGATTCTCCTAATTGGACGGATTTTTTTAAGGAGAGCACTGTCGCTTCGCTGAACTAGGATCCTACAGCTCCTTCTCACCTCATTGGAAGCCGGTATCCATGCTTGTTTTGAAAACGACCATCCCATCTTGTTGCTAAGTTCAGATGTTGTGATATCTGGCTCCGCCTGTTGATCACATTTGTCAGTTCATTATTGTCCACCAGGTGATAACCCCACACGGCTTAACCTAAACCGCACTGGTCAAGTTTTCATTTGTCCTTTGTGGATCATTGCGGATTACCGTATGATCTAGGATGAAAGGATAGCCTTTTTGAATCTTCGAAAATAGTTTGATCATTTTCCCTCCCAAATGACTGTGCTTCCATTATAATTGTACTAGGTCTTCAACTGGTTACCTTGAGGCTAGCATGCTATAGTTATTGCCAAAAGTAGATTGCCTTATTACCATTCCGCAGACTCTAACTGTTTTCCTCCCAAAGATGCAACATGCTACTGGGAGAACGTTGTTCGCTGTTCAGTCTTGTTCTGGTGCCTTTTCTAGAAAGTGCAAAGAGATAATCATTCTCGGTTTGACTACTCATGATTTGGATCTGAACTCATCCACGGCAGCGAAGCATCGGTGTTGAACACTGATGTCATGCTGTCGATGGTGAAGATGCATCCAAAGTTTCACGCATCCGTATCTCTTACAATCACAGACGGGATTGATAACCCCCTCCGGTCTCTTGTGAATATGCACCCTCTCATCTCGGTTCTTGCTGCATTCACAGATTAACCAGAAGCGTTTTAAAGCTTCCTTTCCAGACCGTAAGCTAAATTGTTTGACAAGTAAATTTTCCACTCTTCCAAAGATTAGCCGCGACAATCTATCAGTGGAAACTACGAAGCAGTGAATAGTTTACCAAATTTACAGATAAATTTGTGTAGGTTGAAGTGCACTGGACACCGGTTATATGGGCGTTGTGGTCTTAGTAACGGCTGTCCTCTAGCGGGGGCGCGCTGTCTAGATTTCACTCAGTACGGGATTGTAAGTGGTCTTACGTTACCGGCACGTTGCTGGCGTGCCTGGACCAAAGGGCCTAGTTGCAGACAGTCTGACCTCATGTCTGGCCAGTTGATTAATTACCGGGTGGTGAAATGCAACCGCAGTTTGTGCGGAATGAACAGCAGACCACCCATTGCTATCCTGATCACTTATGACGTGATGTGCGTAGTGGTTTTTGTTAGTACTGTCCACGTAGCTACCCGACAACCATTCAACTTAGACGTGATAATAGGACCAAGCAAAACTTTTCCCAGTTGGTTGCCGGACGTGATATCTGGATATATAGAAGAATAAACAAACAAATGCTCGGAAGAAGATGGGACTGTATCAACAATGACCTTTTAAACTGCTAGTTCACGGTGTAAACTAACGGTTTTTGTAACCTCGTGAATAAAAAAAGCTGTTTCAGGCAGAATCAGATTTTACAAGTGTTTAATATGGCTAGTCAATATTACACTGCCGCTGAGCAGCTAAACTAGGTTTTGATGAAAACCAACCTCTCAATAACCAATATCAGTGGCGATGGACGTGCATGAACAACATGCCTGAACGCGCTTACAGATGCAAGCAGCAAATTAGTTACTTGACAGAATACTGCTTACATGGTTGATGGAAACTCTTCGACAGCTCACAACCGGTTCCATTTTTCTTGGATCACATCAGGTAGGCACCGTCCCAGAGTTTTCGTCAACCTTACGTTCTGCTCCAACCCAAACTGTACGAAATTAGCAAAGTGAGCCCGCTGGCAAAGTACTTTGGTTCCAATCTCCTGTATATGACGCTCCTCAAATAAATCTCCTTCACAAGGATGTTAGCACAATATTCGAGATATCGGATCATGCCTTCTTAACGTAACACATTCTGTTGAAGAATATCATAAACTATAGGTTCAGGTGGGATCCAGATGTGCCTCCCGTTAGAACTAAATTAGTTTGCAAATCAGTGTATTTCGTCAACAGGTTAGTTGCTTCTATTGTGGCAGTATGTATGTAAGCCACTGCCGGGGAAATAGGTTGGGCATCCATGAAATTTAGTGAAAGTCAATGCAGACAGCATTAACATTAAAAATAGTCCTACTATTACCGACAAATAAGTTATGTTCCATCGCGTAGGGGATCCATTTAATGTGGCAGTAAAATCGGTAAACTTTTAGCAATCGATACACGGTATTTTTGCTTCGTCCTGGTTATCTCTAAACAATGACTACTGACGAACGTAATTGGCGAAACCGAATCACCTGCAGATTATATTGGTGTCAATCAAACTGGACTGAATCTCTCTTTATGATATCCTTCTCATGAGTATGCTACGTCCTGAATTTCCAACATACTTTTTTCTCTTTCAGATCGTGGATTTTCTTATTCTGTATAATCGGCTTGGTTATTCTGAAGGTTGCTCGCATCGTGAGTCTAGTGAGTATTTCACTGTTCTGTTGCATACCAATTGAAGCACTTGAAGAGTGTGCAGTACAAAATAGAACCGCAGCTCATGTTGGCCTCATCCAATTAATGGAAAACTGCCATGTCCATTGAACCACCCACGGAGTGGTGGTCAACATGACTCAGATACTTTTCAAGGGGTTTTTCTGTTGTCAACTGCACCACTCAAATGCAAATATGCACGTTGACAGTATCGCTGTTCTTGTTACCTGAACGAAAAACTCAGCATGACCGCGTCCTTTGTAGCAACTAGAATTTACCCGATTCTACTTGATTCTACTTGTTGAGGTCAGCTGCTCTGTCGGTTGTGTTGGGCAAAAGACGAATTAGTGAATGTTCAGCTTTTCGCAAGTGAAGTCCTAAAGAGTCTGGAGCTTCTTATATGGCGTTTGCCTCATTGTGGATAATTTATTATTTTCCTTCTTCATTGTCCTTTTGTGTCCAGCCGCGTTTCTTTATCTCCGAACTAAGTGTGGGCAAAGGTGCGTGTAACTTCTCAGTGTCTCGACCACCACAGCTGTTTCACAGCAAAATAACGTTGGTCGTATGTTGATCATGTCTGCATCGTTATTATCAGGGCCTTGTATTCGGCAGGAACCGTTGGTATCTAGTTCACAATGCAGACCTGGTGGATCAACATAGTCTTGAAGCTTTCACTTTGAAAAATACAGGACTTGAGTTCTGAATGTCTACTATGGTTACCAGCTTGTTGGAGTGGATCATCCTATCCATAGTCTTGGTGCCCTGGGTTACCGAGGATTTAGCTTGGTACTGCTTGTTTTGCCTGCTCATTTTCGAGTAATATGGTTGCATTTTGTCTTGTATTATCCAGCCTGTCATGTAATATTTAGATAACACAAAGGTGGAGCTACTGCGAAGGTACCAAGGTCCAAGCAAGGGTGTAAAACCTGACGAGGTAAATGGCAGTAGATGTATCGCTGAAAAGAATTGCGATCGGTTTTATTCTTCTCTCGGTTTTATTCTTCTCGCGGTTTGTGATCAATTAGATATGCTGCCTGTATGGGCAATGGGCATTCCAGTGTGCAAAAATATTCACCTCAATTAGTAGGTGACGGTGATCCTACGGATTGTCCGGGACATTTCTCTTGGTGCGTTTCTCTGAGGTTTTCGTAATCGCAAAGTGGATAGAGATTATTTCACTTTTTTCAAGCTGCGTTGAAAAATAGTACACTCGTATAATTTTACCGAAGAATACATACTCAAAAAACTCTTGAGAACGTGTCAGGCGTTGCGGATTTTATTCCCCGTAATGAGAAGTTTCACTGAATAATCCTTGTCACAATCGGTAATGGGCATTTGTACCACCTCAGGCATTCCGAAATAGCTGTTGGTATTTTTCGCACAGCTCGAGTGTTATCCCCTCTGTAAAAAACAGACGCGAGAAGGGGTTTGGATGACATGTTTTGTTGTTTTTTAGTGGTTTTGTCTTCAGGGCGCTTGTCGTGTCTTCTGTGGCAGAATTTGCTCCATTTCCTGCAGATTTTCCGAATTAGGGTGATCAGAAACCCAGGATCACCAAACTACTTATGCGTAATTTAGTAGCTCCATCTTCGTCGGAAAAAAGCATTCCTATGTATAAACATTGCAAGCGCAGCAGCGCAAGAAGGAGCCTGAATCCAAGACCGTGACTAAGAAGAATTGAAAGGATGTCGTTGATGCACAAGGCCATGATGTTATCAAGCGAGATACACAGGGTGAACAACCGTAGTGCTCTGACCGGATGCTGTCCTCTTTGAAAGTTCAGACCCTTCGCTGCACTCCGAGTTTCTGATACTGCCTTCAGCTCTGGGATTTACCGTGGAGCCAGACTGCGTTCATAGCTGAGGAGGTTATCTCTATTTGGAACTGACTGTCACTGTTGCCCCTCTCCAGTCACGTACTAGTTCTTGTATTGGCTAGGGTTGAATGGTAGGGACATAGGTTACTAGGTGCATCTGCTTACTTCCAGCGGATTATTTTAAACTGATGTTCATTTGCTGCCGGTGACAGATAATGTAATATTTTCTGTAGTTGAAAAAAGCGGAAAAAACGGAAAAGAACAGAAAGAATATGGCAAAACTGAGTTGCCTTTGTTCTTTATCCCTACACCTGAATTCAATTTCTCATATTATTTTCGTCTTTATTCAGATGTCCACGAAACTTGGACCTTCTCCAGGAATGTGCGTAAGATATGGTGGAAGGGATTGCCGGGGGCATGATAGACATTTCAAGAGTCAGGAATATCCTTCTACTTTTCTACGCAAACCTCAGCGACGTGCTTCTGAGAAATCAGGGTCAAGTTTCAGACGTCTCTCCCAAGAAAGACAAACAGCCACTGAAAGCCTGCTGCTTGCTACACAAACGGATCAATCTATGGCTTATCCAGTTTATCGATTTTACAATCCCACATCGCGTGGTTACTTGAGCGATCAGGAGAAAGCCCATTTGGTTTGTACAAATAACAGGAACCCTCTTGATGCATACGGTAATTTTCCCCCACAATTCTAAAAATAACATTTCCACATATCCAGTCTGCAAAAGGAGCACTGTATAAAACAGGATCACCGCGATATCTTTTGGCGTTATCTTTATTCCTGGCACATTGCAAGCTATATCTATAGGTTCACCGAAAGCCGAATGTGACGTTATGCTTTCTCGGATTCTTGTTAGTGAAGCCACAAGCTAGCAACAGAAGCCCGTGTTGAAATGTCAAACTTTCAATGTAGTGTTATCTGTTACATTACATTCTGTATGTGCTTTTTTACGAAGGAAGAATGTTTTCACTGCTACCCAACTTTTTAATGTTTCTGTTCCTATTCGCAGAGCGATTTTTGCACAAGAGTTGTTCTGATGACCAGGTAAAACACCTAGTATTGTGTTGTAGTTGAATACATCCTCTCCTAGTTGGAATTTAAAATAGTGCTTTTATCCTCCAGTTGCTTGACCGTCTTGAAACAAACTAAGGCTAGTTTTATGCTGAAGCTAGCAACTCATTGTGAAGCGCATATAGTAGACATCCATCCGTATATATTCCTCGACGATGTTATGATATTTGTTCAAGGTCAGAATAACCAAGTGCACCTTCTGTAAGGGTTCATTTGATTCAAACCATGGGTTCTTGTGTGAACACAAGTGAGAAAACCTTGAAACTTTCGCCTGCTGGCCATAAATCAGGCATGTCAATCGATCTCTCGGTGCACAGTTTGTAGTTTGTAGTTTGTTTGATGAATTGGTCAGTAATATAACATTCACAGTTTTTGTCTGAGTGCAAACCATGCATGTTATGCTTCGTTTTCGCTGACTCGCTTGGTTTATACAGCATTGGGCTTTTTCAGATATCTTGTGAAGTTCTGCGACTAGAATGGCAGAACTTATCGCAGATTGTCCTGCAAAACAGTAATAACCCAGAACCGTTCATCAAACGAAATGGCTAAATGGAGAAATAGCTAAAACAAACAACTCCAAATATTGTGACCTGTTTGACGCTCACAGTGAGAGGCTCCATCCCTTCCGAAAGAAAATGATTGACAAATTCTCTGAACAGAACTCATGAAGCCGGTTGACTTAAGTGTTCTCAAGCACCCCCTTGCTTAAGACCACATTCAACCGTTACCTCAACTGCACCTGCAAATACGTTTGAATTTATTAGGCACAAATAAGCAGAACATGCAATGCACATCATAGAAGAGCCTGCTCATTTGTTATATGACGGAAATCGCTGACTAACCTTTTCTAAGGGTCATTACAAGAATTTCATTTCAATTGTGCATTTGATTGGCTTGAATTTTGCACGTTTTCAGGTCCACTGTGCTGCAATAGACAACTAAAAACGGTTAATGGCTTCTGTGTGGCCGTTTGCATTTGGATATTTGTGGCAGTAGGGATATGCAAACCTGACTTAAGATTTTTCTCAGTGCCTGGTGAAAACCTGTTCCCCTTGGTTTCGTTGTATGTGCATCTAGTTATTCTGATCGTTTTCCTCTGGATCTGGAGCTTTCAAACCAGCGAACTGGAAGGGGCTGCTCATACGCATCTGCTCGTTTCGCGTTCTACAGATCACGTTTGCAATCTTTCGCCTCAACCACGCTTGTTTCCAATCAGAATAAGTGATCAGTTCCATTGCGTGGGAATCAACAACAAATAAATTTGGCCTAAAACTCCACGGACAGTTTGCTGCTGCTGTAACCTTAGGGAGACGAGCCAAACTTTTGTTTCGGGATATTTCATTGCTGAAATACCGCAACATTAAAAGGCCACTGTCCATCCAAATACTTTGTCTCAGTGCATTCTGCATTCCGAATCAGACGAGGTTAGTCCATACGTTCGCACCGGGCTGGAAAGTTCACCTAGGTTTTGCGGACACAGTTGTTTTAGCAAACCGGCCATCATTAGCTGGATGTTGACAGAAAGTTGGTGTGCAATTCGGGAGGCGAGAAATTCCCGTGTGGAAGTTCCGTTCACTGAAGAATGTCAAAACTGGCTGTAGGCTGGCTACAGTGTAGGCCGAATCGTTCTTAAGAGACACGGAAAAGACCTAGAGAGAACAATCCTTATTGTGATGTTGCACTGAGTCCTTTACTCATTCAGGGTGCCCAAGTTCATTTCTACGGCGGATCTAGACAGAGATTCTAAATACCATAGTTCATTCGTAGCACTGCTTGTGTGCACCAGACAGAAGGGTTTGACGCTCAAATTTTTAGGTGGCTACACTTCTATTTGTAACTTAGCAGTTTGCTGTGTGGCTGCGGCATGGTTTTAAACCGAGAATGCAGGCAGGCTGCACCACGAGTTACAAGGTTGGACTGATCGAGCGAAAGATAAATCCATGAAATCCTGAAAACAAGGTTTTCAGGGACTTTCTTTGAAGGGGTCAATTTCGAGAGATAACTGCCCAGATACTCGCAAACTTCTGGATTTTCAGGAATTACTGGCTAGTCTGTGGATATTTTCAGACAAACAGCGTAAGTGGTCAGAGTAGAGGAGACCCGAATCCACAAGTTCTCAAAATCAACGCCTAATTTAGCTGACAAACAGTTTACGTCACAGTTTACTGGAATGTAAATTTAGAATTTGACATGGTCACCATGGAATTTCCTACGGGAGAGATGATGCTGATGGGGACGTTTCTGCGCTATTAAGAGACAAGTTGAGCCAGAGGTGAGGCCGCAGGTTTCTGGTTGTTTATTTTGCGATGCCTCTGGTATTATTGTTGCAAGAGATATCTCTTCAGATCCGCGAGGAGAGTACAGGATCTTACCCCACACCTCCAATTAACTGACTAATATGTCTCATCCTGGTATTAACCAATGCCGTCATATGTCATTCGATTTTTCGGCTAAAGGGGTACATTTAGTATGTACAGCTGAACAAAAGGAGATAGCACAACCAAGACTGCATAGTCCTGGTCTAGCTTATGGGTTGATGTAGAAAGACATGCATTTTTAACTCAGAGCATATAACTTCTTCATACTTACTCACATACTTACTTCTTCATACATACTCGGTAAAGATACACGTAGGCACCGGATAGGTGGAGTTGCCGGCAACCAGTTGCAACGGGATGATCACTATTCTAACTGGTACACCATTCATTATTGTCAGGTGTTATTTCCTGTTTAGGCCAAAGTAGATATTCGCTAGCCAGCTTAACAGCTGGTCACCCTTCACCCACTTCAAGTGACTAATTATGTTCCTTAAACAGCTGATTATTCAGAATAACCTATCGGCCGTCATAAACAAGCCTCACAATGTAGCCAGGTATGCGTTGTTCTACGCTGCTCTACTTTCGTGTTGTATGACTTCTACGTATTGTTTGCATTCATCCTTCAGTTTGGACTAGCAATTGGCCCTCACTTTATTGCTGTAGCATAGAAACTCAGAGTAAGGCAAAACAACTTTTGTTTTCATCATCTGAGAGGATTCATATCTTATCATTTTCTACCGTAAATTGTGCGTAGTCATTCTTCTAAGTCAGCTCAACAGACACACAGATCCAGCAGGAAGTTCATCTGCAATTTGATAATTCGCTGAGAAACAGGTGGCATGTTTTTTGAGAAAACAGAGACTAATTCCACATGGCTGCTAAAAGGTGATGTCACTCGAAGTGGTCACGTACTAGGACACATAAGCTGATAGTAGTGTAGACTCTAGAAATGTATCATTTCACGTCCCAGTAATGGTTGTTCTGCTGAGCTTGGTCTGTTTTCATAGTAGGTGGCAAATACATACTCATCATATCCTTGAATGACATTTAGCCCATTTTCAACACCGGCTAATTACTTAGCTAGGTACAAACCATTCTTGAAATATGCAGTTTTATTCATGTATGCATTGTTTTTCTAACAGTTGAATGGGAATGGATCGCTTTCGAGGGTGTCACTTTGGGCTATTTACGAAATCATGAGTCGAAAAGATATCTGTGCTTCAACATTAACGGAAGACCGGTGATGCTGGTAAGTTAATAACACAGGGTGGCTTTTCCTAAACAAGGTATAGTCCGTCTTGTCCTGGGGTCAGGTGCAGGTGTAAAGCTGGTAGAATCTCGCATGTTGATTATTTGTTTCTTGTCGTTGAATAAATTCACTGTGTTTGGAATGAGTTTCTTCGCTCAGAACAGTTATTCATCCTTGATTATTGAGGTATTTGGAGCGCGGCGACTATCCATATGATGAAAAAGTAGGTCGCAATAATGTGCAATTTCTCTTTAAGGTCGAACTTTAGTTGGGGGTTTCTTATAAATAGTGTAGTACCAACTGTAATTCCAATCGGTACTATAGTGGCTAACTTTCCATTATTCATACTTGCATGTTTTCATATTCATAGCTCCCACTTTACTTAAAATAGGCAATTTGTCACATCATAACACATTCCTGAAAGCATTTATCTCCTGGATACTAGTATACTTCCCTTTTTCATCATCTACTATCTCACCAACGTAAGTGGCTTGAGGCTCTTCTGAATAAATGAATGCCTTTCTTAACTCACAATAATCAGTAATCTTTGTGGTTTCATTGATGCCCAGATTATTGTTTTTTTCTCGCAGAAACAAATCCGCCACTTTTCCAAATGCCTTTTGCGAATTAATGTTGCTCTGAAATCTGATCGGCCCCATCGGAAACTGGTGAATGACGTACAGAGGTCTCCAGAGAACATGCAACAAGGAGTTGTGGGACGCTCTGGGCAGATCCCTTGGGGAATTGTTTCGAAACAGACAAATACACACCAAGCCTCGTTGTTGAGGGAAGAATATCCCCTTGCGGCTGACAGACCACATCAGTCGGAACGTACATCAAACCTCCCCAAACATTCTCCGCAAATTTCTCTGCCGCAGCTCATGTGGTGGACCACGGCCAAGCACTTGCCTGAGTGGAAGCTATTATTCTGTCCAAATGGGATGCCTTTTGCGCATTATCGGCCTCATCACAAGCGATGCAAGCACACCGACTTGAGTGGGACTTCCCAGCAGTTAATCATGTGTCCAAGGGTTCCTTCGCGCTGCCGGTTGGCTTGTGCTCCCCACAGTTTCAAAGAAGCAATAAAGGCCAGTGGACTGCAATGCGACATGAAGTGTCTCCAGGCAATATCTTGCAGTCTGGTAGCAACATAACCAACTTCCATTCGTTCTCTCTCCTCCTGCTCCTACTCTTCCTGGAATACGTTTCTGCTCCAAATGTCCGCATTTGTGGCACGAGTAAAAAAGTTCATTGTGTCCAAGAAATTCCCAACGTGTTCACGTTCGTAGGGTTATCCTTCCGTCTACCTCCACGCTTAAACTTACAACGTTTAAACATAATCAGGTGTTCAGACTGACGTTCCCACCAGTGGAGATATGTCAGACCTATTGCACTCATTCCAAATTCAGATTTCCTGTCTTGGAGCCGCAGATGAGTATGGCGAATAATGTGTTGATACGGGGCAAGTGGTGCCCTTGCCACACAAGGTATCACATCTACTCCTTATAGGATTTTAACGTGTTTGCCAATATTTTGTATTTCTTTTTGGACTGAGCTTCTCCGGACCAAATGTGCGATTTTCAGTAACGTCTATCTTTTCATCGCGAATTACAAAAAATTAGTAATCCATGTTCTTACTGTGGTGTATTTTGAATTTCCATGATAGAAGGGAAAGCTCTAAATTCTGTGAGTTCTGAGTCGCTCTACTTAGGTCTACTTACTTGTCTGAGTGAGTGATCAAACAACAGATGACTCGCTCGTGTGGACAAGGATGCACCACCCCGGGGTAGCTTGGAAGCTTTGTCGCAATGTTTCATTCAAAGTGGTGAGCCATCCTCTCACCCGTTCATTCCATGCATATCAGTTGATCGATGTTCCACACACCTAACGGAATCAGATAAAAATTACCAAAGATCTTATCGACAAAAAGCGATTGTTAGTATTGTCCCTGGGACAATCAGGAGTACCTCTTGACAATACAGCGCAGCAACTGAAAAGACCACTGCAAATTTCGCAGTTCGCTCAACCTCATGGAAGCCAAGAACAGTGTTGGTAATTTCATCACTGGACAATATAACGAACGAGTGAATGTGAACTGAAAATTACTCTTATTTTTGACGTTCTAGGTAACATGATTTAACTTCAAACGGTAACGTTTGTGTTAACCAGTGACTGTATACTACATTCGAAAAATGACCCCAGGCCAATGACCAGAAGTATGCACGTCCGTACGAGAATTTCTAGTGGACTAACCCAGGTTACTGCCTTATTTCGCGTTATTGTGCCTAACTACACTTTTCTGTTTGAAGTCCTATCGTACCAAGGTTAGAACAGACACGTTCCAAAGCGGAAATGGACTCGTCCGCTCTACCGAGATCGCAGACTGCATCTATTGATTTTCTGAGCAATGGGACGCTTAGAGCTCAGATATCTGGTTAGTTTAACTAGCCTAGCCCTATAGCACGACTTGGAAAACACATTAACTTGAGTCGGGACTGCAGAGTCGACTGCAGATTATATGGACATGCTTTGAAACCATGGTAATTCGACTGTACAAATTATCTAGTGTGACAGATATTGGAAGGTGAGTAGTAAATAACCGAATATGGGTTCAAACCTCCGTAGGGACATGCAGGTCATTTTCGTGTGGATACAAATCGTGAACGGCTTGCGGTTTTTGGTAGACAGTGTGTGTCCGCCTCTCGCAAATGAGGGCACCCCTAGATCAGTCGAAGGCCTAAAGGAAGGGATCATACGAATTGATCTGTGTATTCACTACTGGAGACTGGATCACTATAAATAGTATTACTTTAGAAAGTGAAGAGTCATATCATCGCACATTTGCATAAACTTCTGTCGTTGTATAAACCTTCCAGTGAAACAGGTGGGAACGTTTGATATCACCTATAACAAACACAATAATTAGCCTGTCAGAGCAGCCAGAATTAGCACTCCGCTCTAACAATGACTGTTTGAGAAATGCTTCAAGGCCCACCAACGGTTGAATGACATCGTTGGCGTGCGCTTGAATAGTCACCAAAATTTACATCAGCTGGGCTCAGGTAAAATATTATTGGCTCAGTTCACTCTCATGTATACGGTCCGTCATGCTAATGATGGTTCGTCCCGTTGACGACTTTGATAAGGATAAGGTTGGCGACGAGTTGCACGGCTGCTGGGCATTTTCGCTCGAAGTGTTTCCAGCCAAGCCGCAGCTAGTGTGCACATCTTCGAGGGCTTTCGTAGCTCTGTTTTTTCAAGGACCTGTCTGAAATGATGATTCGGAACAATGGTCACCCAATTTGCGCATAAAAATTATTGACCTACTTTCCTAAAAATTTGACCAGCTTATTAAAATCTCAAACCACATCTGGCCTTTAATTCAGCTGAGTTCTTAAAGTGTGGTGAGCGTTTGTTTCACGGATCCTACCTGAGAAGAGCTATGTGTTAGGGATAACATAATACTTGATCTGCCAGAGTTTTCTTCAACAGAAAACAATCAAGGGCAACAGTATAGGTGCAGATAAAATTCAGCTAACGACATTCAGCAGTGGAGGGGAAAAGGGTACTACTCTAGAGATTCCGTACTAGTTCGTGGAATTCAAGTGCATGTGAAGATGAAGTATTTTTAGTGAACGGTTTTTCTAAGCCCTTGCTCACAAGAGGAATCCTTGTGATTACGAAACAAGCCGGATGACCAATTTGAGGCGTCTTCTGTGTTAACAGGCATATTCCCTCAAGCCTTGCGACTACACACAATGTCTTGACTGCAGATAAGGGTACTTTGTTGCCCCAAATTCGAAACCACGGCATAGGTAAGCACTGTGCACAACGTTTTCGGAGCGATCTTTATACCACAAAGATATTTCCTTCTTAGGTTTCTGCTTGGTCTGCTTGATTTTCAGCCCACCCATATTTGGGAAATACCCTTGAAACCAACAACGGTTCCGAGGCCGGACGATATGGATGGCACCTTCAAGTGAAGGATTAGTCGCGCATGTCTTTTAATATTGACTTTCTTTTCATTCCAAAGACAACTAGAATACTACACCAAAAAAAGGGTACGACATATTGAGACGTACAGTTTTCGCTCTGTTAATTTGAACCCTATTATCCACGAAGCAATCTAAATGTTCGGCTGATTTGATTCAATTCTACGGATTAACCGATATTGCTCGAGGACACGAGTAATTTTCCACTGCGCTATCTTTAAGCACTGACAACATTTAGGCAAACTACAACGTCACTATTAATAGCTCATCAGTTTAAGGAATCAACAGAATCCCCTACATTTCAGGTTTCTATTTAGTTCCGTTGAAACATATTCGCATAGTTCCAGCGATTGAAGCAATGGTTGTGCGTTAGCACACCTTTTCGTTTAACCCTCCGAGGATATGCTCATCGATGGTCAGTATGGCCGTCCGGATCATTCGGTGCAATTGCCTGAAAGGGAAAGATGAACCTCTCGGCATTAGTAGTCAGTTGTCCCTTCTCTCTGTCAACTGTGGCCGGCATTGTACTGTCAGCCTATGTCCCCGACTCTTTCTCAAACACATAACGTCACATCCAGTTGGGTCCCTCCCTCCTTTATTTGTGGGCCCACTGCATGGGGCTGTATAAAAGGCTGCACTTGCCTAAATTTCACCAACTATAAGCCGGAGGCTCTCTTACTTGCATAGAGTGAATTCGTGGTAGCCGATCAGTCCTGACCGGTTTTACCCATTCGGAATCCAGCTAACTAGTGGCCGCGTAGTTTCTTATCCAGACCTCCCAAACGACCTCAAGCACTCCCCCGTTTCATTCATTATTTAAGAAGTCTGAAGCGATTTTTGACGCGCATCTTCGGCTAATCCTATTATTCGGCTGATGGTGGTCGCGGGATTTTGTAGAATGCATACTCACATTACTATTTTTTGAACGACCGCCCTCCTATCCTGGCGCAATCATTCTGGAGAGTCCACACCAAAGGGGTTACTCAAGTTTCGCTCTTATTAGAGCTCACCAGCGGTG
Organism: Opisthorchis felineus; assembly: GCA_004794785.1. Taxonomy (NCBI): domain Eukaryota; kingdom Metazoa; phylum Platyhelminthes; class Trematoda; order Opisthorchiida; family Opisthorchiidae; genus Opisthorchis; species Opisthorchis felineus. The sequence continues at coordinate 895,666 of SJOL01009403.1, read as the reverse complement.
CATATCCTTGGCCCTGACGGGATCATGTGACGGGATCATCCCGAGAATCCCGCGGGTGTACATTCTACAAGATCCCGCAACCAGTATCACCTGAAATGAAATGTGTCCAACAGGCTTCAAGCGTCTGTGGTGCTACCTGACTGGCGGGCCAGTCGATCGGCACAACCAAGTTATGGTACTGGGTCGTCGTTCGAGGCGTCGGACTTTCCGCTCACATCACTCAAGTGCAAATATGTTCACCTGTTCAGGTGTAAAATTCAAATGCGTTCAGAGTGCGGTGGTGAATTACGGGTAACATCTTCGACTAGAATGTCAGATGTACGGGGATCAAACCACGGAACTACCAAGGATATGCAAGGATGGCGAACTCTAATAAGAGCAAAGCTCGAGTCCAGTGCTGCCCTTTTTTGTGTGGATTCAGCAGAATGAGTGCGCCAAGACAGAAGGACAAGTGTTTGATCCCATTTTGTTCTGCTACTGCTATATCGGATGCATGTTCTTTATTCAGAATAGTTTCGAGGCATCAAAGGCTGCTGTCATTCGTTTATCCACTCAAATCCGGTACCATTTCTTGACATTGTGTGCAAATGTTTCACCAAATGAGTGAAACCTGCGGTATATTGACTGTAATAACCCAAGAACCTCAAAAAACCCTCAGCGTCATTAGTGAACAAGGTTTGGGGAAATCCTACAAGGCATTCAGATTTTTGAGAGCTGATTTCCCCTTGCCCGACATATCCTGCCCCATATATTTTAACCTTGGGTGCTAGAACTTCACAATTCTGCAGGCTGGCTTTAGCTCAAGCATAAAGGAGCGTCTGACACGTCAACTCCAATTTGTGCGGTAAAGGCTGTTTAACAGATTTTCCTTCGTTCAGTGGAACTAACCAGTGGTCTGGCTGTAGGTCAAGAACTGCATTGGCCTATCGCATTCCTCGGACGGTTTCGGCGCCCTCTGGCTTAAGTATGCGTCAGCTACCGTCACTTCATGCTGCAACCTATTACCCTCGTGAACCCATTACGATCACTCCATCGTTGTTGTTAATTCGACCGGGGGCCGCAGCCTGTCTACGACCACGTCGAAACACGCCTATTTTCAGCATCCTACCTGTCGGCGTCTTGGGGTATAGCAAAATGCTAACAGAACTAATCTGTAAGTGACCTTCTTCGGGCAAATCTCCACACTGATCCTACGCTTTATCTTGGCGTGAAAACCGGGACCTCTCATTGAGGCAGAAAATACTTTCGCATGCTTCCCACAACCATTTGTTTCAGTGCTCTCTCTTCTTTGGAATGTACCAGCAACTACCGTCTAATAGGTCGGTCCAAATGTACTGTCCCATGGTTGATGCAGCTCCCAGATTTTTCGCAAACTATTGTGCCAGCGAATCAATTTGCGAGGCATTCTTACTTTTATCCTAAACTTACCGAGAATGATCCCCTATCCTACTTGGATTGACGTGATGCAACTGGTCCAAACGACTGTCTCCTCGCCTGTTATATTGATGATGTCGTGCTGTCTTTCGTTCCATTGCCCATTTCAGGGAAATGTTCTCATCCATTACCGATATGCTGCATCTACGACGGTGTCCGCTATTCTTCTGCTGTCCCAAGAGCAGACAGTATTACTCCGCTACCACTTTTTTATAACGAGACAAATGCGATGAACTTAATTGATTTCACTTAATAGCATCACTGTATATGCCCCCGGAATCCACGCCTGTTGCTTGTTACTCCACTCACCATGATAGGTAGCTTTGACTTGTCCCACTAATATACATCAGGCAAATACTAAGTGAAGATTCGCGGCAGGTTACGTATGTACTGTTCCACTAGCCGCATCCACAGAATGTTCGTCAGTTACCAGAGGGCCAACCATGGATGAGCTAAACGTTTGCGGGGAGCCTCTGTCGAGATTGAAAAAACTTGACCTAGGCCTACTTTGGAAGCAGCTTACCACTAAAAAGGCGCGGAATTATGCACAAGACTATCGTCTTTCTTCACCTGGTGGTGTTTTTTAAAACATACAACCGGTTTGGTTGGCCCACACTAGGGCGTTTGCGAAATTTTATCACATCGTCGTTCGGACGGTGGACAATGCACGCTAGCTCAGGGGATTATTGGGATTTCGTGAGTTGATAGGTCAGACTCTCCACACCCCACAAGCTGTAACATCGCGCGGTCGACCTCCTCTAGGCCAGGGAGTAGCCAGGAAGCTTCCGGAGGCTGGTTTATGGGATATATCGATGCCATCAGATGACACCCGAAGTCACCGATAGGAATAAATTTCACGTACACTTGCAGGACCGGAGTTTAAAGCTGGCGCATGGGTTATCCGGAAGCTACTGGGACGGAAGTGAATTTGGCAACCGTATGGAGGACATGATATATTGATGCCGATTAAAGGATGGCCGAAAGTGAATGGCAGCTGAAAGGCAAAAAACGTTCACAATGGAACGTACGTGGTGGGGGTCTCGAATCCATTGTCAGGGCCTCTTGTCCATTCGACTCTGGTCAGTAGGGGTCTTGTAAGTCAGGGTTTATGTTTCCAAAAACCAGCCACTGTGACGTTCCAGGCGAGTTCAAGACCTTTTGCCCACGATCAGATGGGAACAGAAGGATGGCAACTGGTCTATGAGTTGCGGGGTGAGACCTTCTGCAGACTTCATGAACTGCCGTTTTTGCTCGATTTTTTTCACTATTTATGGCAAACCACCTATGGAGTAGATTCTGCTACCAGTTGGCCAGTCGCCCGAAATAAGCATCGCATAATTATCTGCAGTATGTAGTTTGATCAGGGCGCTGGTATTTCATAAGCTAGATCGCGTTTGGTGCACTATTGTATGTGTTGTGATGTTTGGATGCTCATCAAAGTTCTGTGTCGTGCGTTCACTGTGCCTTCCAGAATTGAATTCCCATTGAGACTAGGCGCTGTTTCCAAGGCACCATCGTGCGTTTCTTCGCCTGACGTAGGCATACACTGGAATGTTCTGCTCTTGGTTTCTTTAAACACGGTTGATCTCCGTAGATGGTTGCTTGTTTTGTTCAAGCAAGCACAGAGAGTAAAGTTTCTTGCTACGGTGGTGTGTTGGTCAGCGGTGTCCTCTGAACTTCGTTGCTTCCAAATCAAGCTTCAGTTGGCTAGAGCTTTCTTCGCAGTCTACCAGGCTGGTTTAGAAGTCACTTGCTCCACATACGTTTTGTATTACGCGGAATATATTTACCTGCCTTTGACATAGTCTGCCATTCTTCAGCTTACCTGGTAGGCCCCATACCGTCGACTACGAGCCACAGAAATGACCTGGGCATTTGTACACTGTAGCGGGATGCTTGCAGTTTTAGCTGCAGCCGCCCCTGAGACAGGTTCATCCTAATCCGCTGAACCTTTTGTTCTGGTCTAACCAACTCGATGGACTTTCAGTTTGTGCTCCCCACAATGTCAGTCGTTTTCTACACAATTCGCATTCCGTCCCGAACCTTTCCGCCAACTCAGTCTCCCAGGAAACTGTTACGTCAGACACCGCTCCAACAGCTACAGCAGTGAGTTTATGCAACTTCACTGTATATGGTGATCCTGGGATCCCATCTGCCATTTATCTGTATGACGAATTCCTCCATTTCGTCATTCCCACTTACGCTTTTCGTGACCCTGGCCATAAGCCCATCTGTTCAAGGCCACGAAGCCTGAGCAATGGTTTTCAGTTTTAGTTCAGATGGATCGGCCGGATCATTATAACACCGCTGCCTCACCAGATCCGTTATTCCGGCTCCTCATTTCATAAAATTCGCAGTTTTGCTATCACGTGCTAGGCATGATGCTCTAGTCTGCCTCACATCCGTTGTGTTATTCGTCGCCATCTTCAAATCGGAACGGTTTGCTCTTGCTTCAGCTTGGTATGTTCCCAAAAAATATAGGGAGCCCTAATAATTGTGTTTTTATGCCCTCATTGTCCACCACATGCGGATCGTGCCAGTTCAGGAATGACCGCATATGCATCGGATAATGCTCAGTATTTGAATGCCTGCCACTGAGTAACTACAAATCCCATCAGTATTGCTTTTATCCTGACTGTACGATTGTGATCATGCCTGATGGTATGCCACCCACCGGCTAAGAACAAACAATATTGTTAGTATTGTGATAAATTGCGGACGAACTGACGAAAAAAGTTTCTGGTGACCTCAACTTTAATCGGATCAGGAAAGTTTGCAAATAAAACCATTCGCAGACTACTAAATTTTTCATGAAAGGGCCGTGTATATTATTCTACATCATATCCTACCCTGCGGACCTGCACCAAAGCAGCTTGAATCTTCAAAACTTTCATGTTAGGATCTCTGCGTTTTATATCACGAAAGGCTTTATGATTCAGCCAGCGCTACTTCCACACAGTTAAGCCCCGTCTGCGCTTTTGATACTCGAAAACCGTTGTCATCCTGGATGTTTTTCCTTGAGACAAAAAATATTCACCCTATCAACATCAATTTGGTTAGCAGCTGGTGGAAACTCCCCTATGGTTTACCTATAAACTATTTTCACAGTTCTTCCTTTACTTCACCTTCTGCTGATTTACAAGAGTTACATCAACCGTGCATTTGCGCCTTAGAATTTTAACATGAACTAGATTTTCCTGCGCAAGTAACAAAACTTGCAGCTGAGGCACAATTTTGGACTACCAGACCCGATATTATCATTATATTACATTATATATATTATATGTATGTCTTATACATATTATATGAGGAAAAATTATTAAAAATGCAAAATTCGGATTTTAACAAAATTGTTTCTTGGAGGCGGACGGCCATCAGCTACCGTTATCCCTTCCCGATGTCCATTATTCTCGTCAGTATAATGAACCTAGCCATGGCCGCAACCATGATTGTAAGCGTTTCGTACACAGAGAGTGCAGTGCGCATATTTTTAGTTCTTCATTTTGGAGACTCTACAGGGGAGCAAGTAGCGTGATAGTTCCGGCAAAATCCAATGTAGTTTAGTGGCCCAGACAAATTTTATGGATATTGAGAGGGACCGCGAGATGAGTCCGGAGAAGGGAGTGTGGTCTTTGATGTGGATACAGCGGCATGTTACCAGTCTTCTATAACGGAAAAGGAAAGTTTGTGAGTAAAGCACACAAGCATGTGAACAGCTGGAACGAGCAAATATGCAACTGTGTAGAGAGCCAAGTGGAATACAGCTATTGAGATCTCCCGGTTTTTGCTGGAGGGTCCTAAAGCATGTTTCCCGTTAAGATCACCATTGCATCCGTCACTTCTGAAGGAGGACAAAAGAGAGGTTGGGTAAACGAGATGGACAATTTGAATTCTTCGGCATATTGCACAGACTTTAGTGGTTCTTGGCCCTGAAACAAAGAGTTTCTAGGAAACATGGGGCACTGGATGCGCAATCCTCATTAAAAATGTAGCACTCCTTAGTACGCTTGTAGTACATTTAAACTGCTATTTTTCATGCTCAGTATCATCTTCCTCCCTATGAATTTCGCTCACAGTACTGTACAAAGTTTGTTCCAATGAATTATAACAACAACCGCCCTCGTTTTGGGTCCAGCGTGACTTTGGGACTTTTGCTGAGTGACTGTGGTTGTGAATGCCGGTTGGCTAACATTGGCTGCTGCTAACTCTAAACGTGAACAAAAAGTTCGGTTACAAACTCTGGACTAATCTATTCACATCATTGGATTAATATTGTGATCACTGGAGGTTTGGAATACCAGAAAAGTGGAACGTTCTCTTCTCGGTGTGGTGGTTCAACGGAATACGGAACTACGGATTATCCAATTGTGAACTGTGAGTCAGGATGTACTTGGATTTTTCTCCTTGTGACAATGTACCTGACTTACATTAGTGATTTGTTCTGTTCACTAGTGTGGTGTTTTGTACCTTCCTTTTGCTTTCATTATAACGTTACGTATTTCTTGAATTCCATAAACATTTTTTGTTTGAATACGCAAAACCATAAAAACGCGCATTTGTACAATTTACACACGATAAAAGGAATGAATAATTATACTTGCCATGGAGTTTGGTACCTGTTTCCCACCTTTCTGGTGTCCGCCTGGTTTAAGTCTGACGGCTTGTGTAAACACTGTTGTGTGCGGCACACGAAGGGATGTAACAGTGCCTGCCGTATACCGACGATTCCGAGCGTAACTAAATGGAGCCTCAATTCTATTGGAAAGTAACCCAGCAAGTCTTGATATTCCTGAGGATGTCATTGAAAAAATATATTAAGGCTGAGTTTCGGTACTATAATTATCGACAGACATCGCAGTTGTTACACACTTGATGCAAGTATTTCGTAAGAGCGCTGCTGCATTCTGCCCGATGCATGTAAAAATATCAAGTAATAACTCTTCATGTGACACTTCGCGAACGCTCTGAACGTTGAATAGCTGGCTTTGAAGGAAAACGCTCTCATAAGTCGAGCCAACAGTTTTCTGAGCAATTCCGCTTCAACTTTGAAGTTGAAGTCTACGCCAAAAATACGGAGAGTATCATCAGCTAGAGATCCGGCTTGCATTCAGCCGGGTTTACGTGAAAGCAAACGGGCGAGCGGATGAGTGTTGTCTGCAGATTTTACACTTTTCGATCGGAGCATGCAGGCAAAATTTTTGGACGATGAAGTTTCCCTCTGCGTAATACGGTTTTGGGAGAAAATTGCGTGCTTCGGGCGAGGATGCCGAAGAATGTTGTATCGTATGGGTCGTCTGGGGGCTCCCCACAGTAGGATTTCCATTTATCTCCCTATAATATGAGTGGCTTTCTCCCCTAGCTTGTGATAAGTATGATAATTGAAGCATGATTAAGTCAGACAGTTTGCTCCACAAATGAAAATACGTCGTCGCACCAATCCATAATTTGTCCCTTACCTCGATGACCACTGGTCGCATATGACCAGAAGGTGGGCTGTCCATGCATAATCTGGAATGGCCCACTTCGACAGTGCGACCAACAACCGCATGGGGAACGCCAATAGTCTCTTGTGAAGGCAATTGCACTAATCTAAAAGACTGAGGTTGTCCCGAAACTCTGAATGGCTTTAACGAGAATGCGAGCTGCATAAGCCGTACCCAGGTGACCAAAGAACAATCCTGGATAGCAACGGCTGTTTTCTAAATACGGTGTACCGAATAACTGCTTTTTAGGAATATATTGCCACCACCTGAGGTGCGGATTCGTCGTTGTGGGATTAACAAAATGAGATAAATCTACGTTAATTGACTTATTGTCTCTGACTCAAACTCACAGGTGCGCTCAGACTACTGCTACCAGTCCTGACAAGCGCACAAGCAGCGGCAGCTTCGTCGCACAACGTAAACTAACATTTTGATGTTTTTCCTCGAATCTTGTTTGGGTTTATGGCTTGGAGTTATACTTAGCAGTTTACGCTTTACATCCGTACTGTCGAATCCTGTGACAGCTTCCCGAAGCCTACTGCAAAGCGCGTGTCATCTAGTGACGATTTTCAGTCGGGGACCTGGCCACCGCTAAATATAACGTGAGCGTTTTCAGGACAACATCAAGCTGGTGACCAGGGAAAACTTGCCGGGCATCTGCTGGCATGGACCCGCTTGTATTAGCTATGCACAATTCATGAAACAATTCCGGCTTCCATACATCTGATCGGGCAGTGTGGGAATAGGAAGTTAACTTCCCAAAGGCACTACGAATTGGCCGGAGTTGGTGCTTGATTCCATTGTGAAAACTGAGTATACCTTCTCGAGATATGAGGACGAGGACATCCTCATCCGTTTATTGGGGCAAAGGACACCAGATATGCAAATATGCAAGAGTAATCCTCGTGAATGCTCTGCACAACTGATTGCGTTGTATGCTACAGCCAACTCCAGAAATTTTACTAGCGACTGGACCATTTGTAACACCCGTCCGTTAAGACGAATCATATTGTGCGCTAAATTGAGATATAAAATTTTATTGAAGCGGTTTCCCAATTCGTGTCAATTGTTGACTTTTGAGATTGCTCGCCTAAACAAACGGTTGGGACCGAAAGTCGCAGAAAACTGAACTAGGCAAAGACACACTTGTGAAGTGCTACTTCTGAACACACAATAGTTCCTGAGAAATCATTTCCATTCGCCGGATACCGATCGCCGATTAAGTTCGGCGCTGACCACCAGGAGCACACCGAAGATAATTTCGCCGAAGCTGTGAGTTTTTCAGGGTAAAAAGTTTACACGTAGGTGATCTATTCAGAGTGTAAGTATCAGTGATATGCCGCTCGCGGCAGTTTGTTTAAGTGAGCGAACTTTCACGGTCACCAAACCACGCCAATTCTTTTGTAACCAGGGCTTTACCAATAAAGCGGAAATCCAGACTGCTGACAAGTTTCGTGGTGTTCTTGAGATTGGAGATAATTTTTCATAGCTTCCAATGCAAGCTCCCCGCTAGTGGAGAGGTGAACAACTTTTAGATCCATTCAACTCCTGTGATCAATCAACTTACATGAATTGGTTCACAAAAGTTCGGCATTATAGTGTTTTTTGCAAAGCTCGCCTTACAGCAAGTATAATATTTGAACATAACCTGATGTGTTTTGCAATACTGACGCCACTATGCACCTCTGCGAATCATCTCCACTCTCAGCTGCCCGAAGATCCTGGGGAAATTACATGCTCCAATTTGTAGGTAAACTGCACCCCACCGATGGAGGATCTTTCCCAGTAGAAATCATCAAGCGTCAGTAAGCCCGTCAGAGAGGACCAGAAAACAGCCATAAAACACAGCCAACAGTGGCATGCTTTTGTGCTTGACCTGGCTGCTCATCGTAACTGCCAGGCCCATACCCATGCCCGCCACCGATTGAGTCCTTAACCAAGCATGATGAATTAATCTGACAACCGAAGACGCGCTTCATCACCATAACCAAATGCGATTCGCTCGAAAATAATGGAAACTTCGGTGGCAAATTACCTATTCATTTATTCGATACACCAGTTCAAAAATACTGGGTGGTCATTCCGCTTCTTGTTTTCCGTAAACCACATTCAATCGACGACGATTCTGAAAGTAGAAAGATATACCCTGTTTGATCCCGTCTATTTCTTGAGAGCAACCGTTGAAACCTCTTAATGTTATAAGACCGGGTTCGGCGTCTACGCCGGTGAATTTATGTCGAGATTCAGTGATCATATGCAGTATTCGAGTATGCATTTTGAGTATTATTAAACCTTGTGGAATGTACCTCCAACTACTATAGTTCGCTGGGTCATGGAGATATTCGGGCCCGACTACCACGTCGGGTTAAGAACACTGTCGGATGAGTGGCTCTGAAAGGGACACTGAGGCACTCATTCATTACGCAGACTAATTCGTTGACAGGTTCAAGTTGTGCAAGTTCTAGAACGCCCAAGTAGAGTTCCACTTACCAGTCGCATTCCACTACGAAGTTGGGCAAAATAAATCAATTGCAACAGCCCTACGGTACATACTTTGTTGGGTTTCCATGGATCTGTCGAGGTTCACGTCTTATCATGCCTTTTTGGCTGGTCGTTTGTAGCCGAAATGAGCTCGTTTACGGGGTGGCCCAAAAATGCTCGGTCTCTTCAGTGCTGTATGCGCCCTCTCTCGGTTGACAATCCTAGGAATCTTCCCCACACAGTGTACAATGTTCGCTATCAAAGAAATAGCCTTGATATGGTGATTCATTTCGTGGACACTAGCGACAGGCAGGGTTGGTTGGCAAAGCAAGAAGATAACGGAACTCATGGCTAGTTAGTGTAGACCGCCACCTAGGAAGGGGATGATTGTCATCCAATAATGGAAGCTAGGCGTGTAGGCCAGCAATCGAATGATGGCTTGACATAAACTGTGCTCGCACAATTGGGTGCTCCATGCGAATAACTTCATTTCGCCACCGAGCATTCAATTTGTCTGTGAAGTTGTTCTACATGCAATGACTGTCGCTTTGGATTCAGAGACAGACGTAGGCATCGTCCTGGTAGGTTGTATTTGGCTGGCCACCATGGGCGAATGAGGAACCGGGCCAGGCAGTGCACATCGGAAGATTTAACTTACCGCAGGGGAACGAGTGACTTGTGAATACTGAAAACACGTGTACGCGTGGAAGCCACGTGGAGTTCTGGAGGTGCACTTGCGGGTACCAGATGAGGTGTTAACTATCTGCAATACTTGGAGGTCTGCACCAAAACCATCAGTTACTACCGGCGTGGTTCTCGCCTTGCCACCGTCAAACTGTTGGTAATTCAGCTTTTGTGCGCGTATTTCGGTGTTCCTATGAACCTGGCTTGCAGCATATGTCATCAAGCGATAAACCACACACGAAACAAGGCCGCCTTCCTCCTGGATTTCTAGCCGGTCACTGTGGTGAGTGGTGTGCGTTTTACACTAGCATGTGTGCATTACGCTGCCTTGTGTGGCCGCCTGATGCATATTTCAATCTGTCAGCATAATTCACACCCTTTTTTGAACGTCTGTTGGCGTCTACAATATGATTCTTGGTCGCGTTTTCTGTAGCATCCCAAGGGGCGCATCAATGACCCACAGGCGAATGATCCGTGGCTAGTTAGCACCTAGATAGGAGGGCCAGGGTTGATTCTCTTCAGGATTTCTAAATTATGACAAAACCATAGTGGTTATTATCAGGTGGATACCTGCTTGACCGCGCTATCAAAGCGGGTCATGTGGTGGAATATGTCAGCTGCATTTGAAGTGGTCTGCACACAAAGAATATACTTTTGTGGAACGTGTGTGCTTCCTGACTTCCTCATGGGCGTGATAGTAGCACGGTATCATGTGGTAGCCGAACACAGTGACGACAGCCCTCGGCTCTCATGTTATTTTCTCCGTCACGGAATTCTGGATGCGGTCCTGTCCTTCACCAAGCTGAACAATCTACACGGAGGCACGAAGTGCACACTTTCGACAAAGGAAGATGTAGACAGTCATCCCATCCCTGGGCCTTCCAGCGCAAGCAAGGAATACAGTTTGTTTGCACATATCAAAAGTAAGACCGTCATAAAAAATCATCGAAGGTGATTCACGCCGTGTCTGGTATCAAAGACTCCAGGAGAAACGTTAAACTGGAGCCAGTTGTTGCGTGTGGACAAAACACACGGGAATAGAAGGACCACCTTCATATTCAAACATGAGAAAACAGCCACATACAGGGAGTTTTGTGGAAACCGACTACTTTCTGGCTTAGTAACCAAAACGTGAATATTGACGTGCTCAACAATGAAGTTCGCACTTGACGCGGTAGTTGCAGTTACCTTCGGTGATCAGCGCCACTCATAATTAATCTCCATCGCATTACTGCTCCACTGATCAGGAAGTTCCGTGCTACAGAAGAGCATCGCACTCCTTTAACTCGTCGCATGCCAAGCGCCAGCAGACGGGGATCATGTTAAAAAGAAAATTGCTTATTGGATGATTGAGTTTTATGCTGTAGGAAGTCGGAATCAAGCTGTCACTATACTAGCAGAGGTAAAAAAAGATAAAACAGCAGGGACACCATGTGTTGTCCAGGACAAACAACCACCAAACTCAGCATCTGTGACCAATCGGTCAGCCTTGGCTTCCTCTGTCGAAGTGCCTGCTGCAACGATGGAAGGCTTCTTTATACATAAGTCGCTAATGGCTGCTAGTTTTTAGTTTAGACGGATAAAATTTACGTAACTATTGTTCACGCGCTCCTCTAAGAAGGCCAGAATAGAGGAAAGACCTGGAAAAACCAACTTCTCCGAAAACTCTCACGCCAGTATCATAGGCTATTCAAGCTGAGCCATGACAGCCATTAAAATATGAATTCCGCGCCTGAAGTCGCCATTGTGTATGCCCAAAAACTTTGAGCAAAACCGTTAATCTCTAGGGCGATTAAAGTTGTCGAAAAACAAACAATCAGACGCCACACTTTTATGTGAAAGTTTCTTGCGTTTGGAGTATAGTTTAAGAGAAATTAATGCTGTGCGTCTAGTGATCGGCAAGTTCGGCAGTCTCAACAGTTCAAGATCATGTATTCGAACAGCGGTTTAAACCCTTTAGTTCAGGAAATCATTCTTGGGCTACATTTGGAAACCCAATTTATTGTTCAGATTGTCTTTGATGAACGATGGACCTACCTTCCCCTGTTATTTTCAAAGGCAACAGATCCGTGCTCGCAGTCACCATATCTTGTCGGCAGCCTCCCCTGACACATGTAGGGCACCTTCTCACAGTGTGCGACCGAATGTTTGAGAGGTGTGAATGTCACAAAACACCGACCTCATTACCACTTGGGTATTACTTCCATCGCCATTCTGGCCACCCCATCATAGGCACACAGCCTATTCAAATCCCTGAACGTTTCCAATAGCGATGTTAATTTCCTACTTATTACCTACTCCCAAGTATATGAGATTTTCCGCAGCTAAATGCGCCGGCTTTCCCCAGCTGCACGTTGCCACGTGCTGCGGATATCCTAATACGCACGACCGCTTTTCCATCAGCGTCCTGCAACTTACGCCGGAAATGCGTGCAAATGCATCAATTGCTGGGGCCAGTCCGAAAACCTTCCGTTACAAACTATTTTTGGGTTGATAAACTAATAATAAAATTGATATCAATGGAAGTTTTCCAGTTTGAGTTGAACAACGGCCTTCAAACTTTGTCCGTTCATATAATCCTGTCAGGAGCACGTAATGTTTCCAAAAGTCTGCGCATCCAAAACCCCGTAGGTTCACACGAATTGATTTCGGTTTACTCTTAGAGATCGGACCCTTTTGAAATCTTGTTTCGACAGAGGCTGAGTCGCCGTAGCTAGGTAGTAGCAGCTAATATCCTTGACATACAGCCTTGAACTGTACGTGGCCACGAATCTATCTGTCTCATCAAGATATGTTCTCCCTTATCCAATTCCACCCAGTGTCAAAGGTTATGAGGCCAATAACCTCCTCCCATTTCAGCCACCGTAGGTACCACAGTCCACACGCGATACATTGCTGCTCTAGTGCATGAGTCTTTGGCTTTTTACTACCGTACATGTTTAATGTACCCAGTGTATCCAATGCGTTAGGTTTCAGACTTGGGGTGAAGTACGGCTTGTTTTGATGCATCATAACAAGATTCTGGCGTTTGGCGGCATTACGATGCATGTGCTTATAGATCCCTTCCGTGTGAAAATTTTACGAGCAGTTTCCTGTGCACATGTATATGAGAATTTGCATGCTTGGGCCTAAAGAGTGTATGTGATGCAACACTCTCCGGACATTTTTCTATCCACTCTACCTCAAGAGCTGCAGGCTGGGTTCTGCAGACGGTTTCGGCGTAATACTTCGCTATTACCCGTTTATCCCCAGTGAGTCGCTCACAGCCCGCTGTATATTATATCCTAGGATCACGTCGCAGGGAACAGGAGTTGCGCGAGAGTGCGTGCACACCTACGATATCCGTGCATGTTTCTACAACAAGAAGTAGGTCTGTTTTACAGAAATAACGCGCTTATCAGAGCTGCGTATAATGACAGCTGCGATACTACGTTAAAGTGCAATAATTTCGACTCGTCGTGGGTTAGATATTGTGGAGACGTTGATCCCAAGGTTTGTTTGTGTGATTCTTACATATTGGATCTCTTAACTTTAACTGTCGGACGAACTAAAACTACTGTTGACAACGCACCATTACTATACACGTGAACTGTGCGCTTAATTAGCGTAGGATTCAGTAATTTAATCCACCGAATAAAATTTATTCAACACCACCTACATACTTTTCGTACAGACAACTATTTTCAAAGGCGCATAGCAATTGAAGGCCGTGGTGCAAAATATGCTGTCCAGAGGGAAAATAAAAACGCGGCTATGGATCCGAGGAGGAAAACCCACGTTGACATACATGGTTATTTCATTCATTATAATTTCTGCACTCCGTGGTGCTCCAGATAAACAGACATGTGTAGTTTTATATTGGTCCGTGATTCGAACCCGGCCTCTGCCTCTCGACTTCCCCTGTCTAGGCTTGGGCAACCTGGCAGTATCCCAGCCCTCGTGCTTCGTTCTGGTAGCATGGCAGTTAGGCACCGAAAGGGTGCTACAGCTGAACGGTTTATATCAGATCTCGGTGGTAAGCGGGTCGATTTGGCTTTTGTGACGCTGTCCTACAGGGGCCTGCATTTCAGAGGAGTTTCAGACAGCAAATGTAACGAATTTAAAATCCGGGGACACTGCATGCCCACGGTCATGCTTGACCAAATGGTCGGATGGTGGGATCAAGCGTATGCTTTCCGACCAATAGTGCTACACGTGTCTTCTGTGTTTATCGCCTGTCTCCGTGAGGGTTTTCAGTTAGCGCCCGCAGTTGCCTGCAGAATGAGGCCAGCTGCTGTTGCCACAGGACTAAGGGGATTTCATCTTACGATAGAAGGGAATCGTTAGATCTAAAGCTGTCTCCCGTGTTGAAGTGATTTGTCATAAACAGTTGTATTTTGATTCTCCCCTGGAGGAGGTCGGTGAGTGGTCGAATGAATCCAACGAGTATAGAAAGTAATCCGGAATGGCAGTCAATTAGTTCGTTGCAACGATGTAGGACAGCTTGAAACATGCGAATTGGTGTCGAGATCCCTACTATTTTAGGTGGGTGAGCGAATCGCGCACATGTCAATTGTGTAATCCGAGAATATGAGCATAACTCTGCTGAATTTGAACTTAGTTCCATCTACAGTGAGACCATGTTTCTGCAGGCATTGAATACTTTGACGCAGATACTCTGGCCGCCTTTTACTGTTGACAGTAGCAGCCGTATGTCATCAGCTTACGGGTGGACATGATTCAGGCCTGACGTTCCCAATGCGACTGTAGATAGTTTTCGAAGCATTCCACAATCTGAAGGATATAAGACGAGGATGAAATCAGCCAACTGTGATGGAGATCACATTTTGATGAAATTCTGTTCAACAACTTGGTTACGTTGATGTGCACGCACAAGATCCGTCCTAACAATACGTAACAACCGGTCAAAGCAGTCGTATGACCATAAGTGTGCAATACAGGATGATGGTTGAACGCAGTAGCGTTTTTTGGGCGTTGGTAGGGCCAGTCTTGAAAGTTTGTGCTAAACATATGGAGTTGTGCTCAAAATGTTTATATACTTGAATGGACTTTGGCATCCCCGTATCGCTGAACTGGACATTCACGCATGGTCTTTGAACGTCTGTCTGTCTGTTGATAACGAAGGAGATCGGTACTGGGGTCATCGTTGGTGGGACCAAGTTAGCTCTCCGCCCGGATGTTAACCTGAGCCCATTCAGCTCTCCAGTGAAGACTGGAGAATGTGTTGTATATGGAGCAGTATATCTCCAAAACTCCGCATTTTTCAGCCTGTATTTTCAACCGGCTTATTCAAGGAATGTTTTGGAAATTTGAAGGCTCCATGTCGTTTCAGGCAACTGTTTATCTCAAACTTGTCACGGGACACACCCCGAAGTGTAATTGTCCACGGATGATTATCGCATATGGAGCAAACGTTTGACTGTCGGATGCCGTATGGTCTTTTGGCTCACTTCTCTAAGCAAAGACGGTGCGCTGAAAAACATGTCTCACAGGACTGTGAAGACCTATCGGCAGGAGGATGTGTAACCACACCATGGACTATGGTAGTGGTAGACCGCCAGAGTGCTGCTGCCGGGCAGGAAAACCCTTGAGGTTTGCCCATATATTGGCTGTAGTGCATTGGGACTCTGGTTTTCCGAACTACAATTATGTTTTTTGGCATGAATTCCGGAAGTTTCCTTTTCTCCGAAAAGATCACGGGGCCAATTGAAGAATTTTAAACACTGCACTCTCGGTAGCCCAATGTTTAGGTTATGAGTTATCGGAATATCACCGCAAAATGTTTTGCAAGAGAAAAGTTTGGGCAAGAACCTGCAATAAAATTGGGGCTAACCACTTCAGTGTTTAGTAACATAACCTGCCAAGTGATGGTTATTCACCGCGAACTATGTACCCTACACCCATATCACTAGTAAAAAAGCAAATTAGAGTGTAAGACTGCGCTGCGAAACATTGCTAGCCAGGAGAGTCGACAGGCAGGCAACAGTGTTTGACGTGAGAACCATTATATAGCGCAACACAAACAAAATTACACATGTAAACTAACTTCTCAGATGTGGCAAACGCACGTTTTTACACTAAAAGCTAATCGGATCAAATATTATGTCCTTTACTTTTATTAAGAAATATGTAGATTTCACTGGAACATAACGCTTGTTACGCACTATAACCACCCAGGCAGTCTAACGGAAACTACACTGCAACATGACGCGTCACCATGGTACTCCCATCAAGCTAATGCCATTCTACCGTTATTTCACAAACCTAACTTGTTTCACAATTGGTGACTTGATTGTCTCCACACTGGCCAACCTACACGTCTGTTTCAGGTGGGGTTTCCACGTGGATGTCGTTATATGACGTAATACCACATTACTTCCTATCCAGCTTGGCACTTTATCAAATGTCCTGTGGAAACAAACAGCCTGCTGATTCGACCTAATTATTGTGTTTAATCAGGAAATCGGAACCAACGATCACGCCATCCTACCGACTCGCATGTGTCCAAAGTTTAGGACGTTCGGTTAGAAGACATACCGCACTTATCTAAAATTAACTTGGTACAAATGTGGAAGGATGCAGGGCATCGTGTCAGATCCTTGGGGAAGTGTACGACTTTTAGCAGGTGACCAGCAGCGATGCTGCCTTTCCCTGAAGAGTGAGGGGCTTGGAAACACAAACTCTAGAGAAACCTACAGCCTGATCGCCAAACGACTAATCGTGACCTCCGGCGAATATTGTGGTCGAAATGAGGTAAACACTTGCCAGTTGCCCAATGCACTTTCAAGCGCATCGGGTGTGCGCAATAGCGTCAGCAGTGACACATCCGTCTCTTACACACTATACCTTTGCGATAGGCCAATTCTCTGCAGTTAAGTGTGCCATAAACTTGAATGAGTGGCTCCGAGCATGATATTCTCAACCACCCACCGCCTTTCTGGTTAGGCTCTTGAGTTAAAGGCTACTACCACGGCCTTGGAACAAAATACCAAACTCTTACTGTTTCATCGGCCAGAGCTTTTGATCAAAGGCTTAACTGGGGTACATTAAACAAACCCCGTTCCCCGGAGAAGCATCATTCTCAGCTTTTCCGTTTACCTACTCTAACCCGCACCCTTTCCACACCACTCAGCTGGTTCCCTAAGGTCAGTTCAGTCCCATGACCATTGTTCCGCATCCTAACTATAACTCAGTAAACTAAACCAGTATAATGCTTGTTATATCTGGCCGCTATCCCCGCTCCAGTGCCTAGTGCCGAAAAAAGACTCTCCGACAAGGAACACAACAGCTTTACTGCAACACGCGAATGCATGCAAGTGCAAAAAAGAGGGGACTTTTTGGCATTAAACCAGACTGTCTGATAGGCGTTTAGTGAACACCCATCAACATGAAATGCCTGAACACTGATCATAGTCGGTCGTGCTTCTGTGGCGTGCCTGAATACCCATCGGCTTTTGCTGAATTAAATGAGTGATTGACTAGCATGGATGCTTGCCGTCTTCCCTATTGAGATTTTAGTGGAGTTTTAGGGTCTCAGTGGGTTCCGGCGTTCTGGGATTATTTTCAGGAATCTGACCTTCCTGGCAATGCTTTACTAAACTCAGTGTCACTGCCCTCTGTCGAAATGGGTAGTAGGTATCTTTTGCTGAAGCTTTGATTTCCATTTCTGTTGATGCATATTGTGTCTTCGAAACGTACATACCAGACCGTAATCTGGTCATTCATCTCAAGCCATTTAGGACAAGGTCAGACATTTTACATTTCACTCTTTGGGTACCTGCCGACATTGATGGAAGGGCTTGCGGTATTTGTGATGCAAGAGTTGCACTCAGCCCTAGACATGAAGGCGCTTTGTTGGACTGGATCTCAGTAAACAATCATCTTTGCATTACATGGTTGTCTGGTTTAATCCTGGTCAATGCAGGTCGGATCGGTAAACTGTGTTTACTTTTCGTGTCAGTATAGGCCCAGACGGAGTGTAATTCTGAAGATGAGAATGTTGGGTTCCATCGATATCTGTCACAATCGCATCACTCAGCAAGAATAACAGATATAGTCATCCTGGTAGTGATAGCAACACCCAATTTAGACGATTGAGCCTAGAAGAAGCACACCTGGGTGGTAGATTAGGAGTCGGTGCTGAGCGCACGGACAAAGGAGAGCGACGTCTTCAGTTGTGTGTTTAGCGAAATCTCAGTACAACCCCCCACATTAATTTGGAGGTCACCATCCGCAAGCCATTCATGGATTCATCTGGATCGTGCAGTCATTCGTTACCCGGCCATCGGTTACCTCAAATAAAGATTGCCGGCCCTTATGGGGGCATGCAGCTTGACCGTGGCCACACAATTGTGTGAGGTCATGTATCACTTCGCTTTCATCATGATTACGCTTGCCGAAGCACAGCAGTTCAGTTAATCAAATTCAACGGGTTTGAGTAGTTTAACAATATTGAGACCATCTGGTTGGGAGGCTACTGCAAACAAAGAGTGATACCGACAACGAAGACTGGTTGGAGGATTAATGGAAATAAGTGAAAGGGGCTATACTTTCAGCTTTCAGGACTGTCCATCCAAGCTGGTCGACTTGGTCAAATGAGCGCTGTATTTCATCGAGATCAGCAGGCCTTGTTGTTGCCATAACCATCATAGACCTGCGTGCAAACTGTTCCAGCCGATACGTGCAACAGGCTAAAGAAGGCCGTCGGTAAGCGAACCGATCAATCGCTGGAATGGGTCATTCATTTCTGGAGAAGGGTAATGTTTATCTCATTAGGACCTTAACTGTTCATGAGTGAACACTCAAGAGCGATCTAACTGGCTAACTTCTGTTGCTCCGTCGGACTCCCTACCCGTAACAATGAGCTTTGGAAATACACTAATGCATTTCCTACCTCAGGCGCCACTGAGCATTGCCGAGGACGAAGGTGCAATTCTCCGTTAGTACTTGTTCAAATTATTTCCTTCTACCCGGAAGGAAGAGATCGTCTTGGTTGCTTGAATCGAATAGATAAATGTGCTAATTTTTAGTGTTCGCATTGATTATGGCAAGTACACCATCATTAGCTTGGTCTTCTTTGTGTGAAGGCTATTTGTGTGGCTTTTCACGCCATACTAAGACAGCACGCGAAGGCATGATCCTAGAACAGCAAGCAGGATTCCAGCGGGGAACTGGTCGTCTGTGCGAAGCTATTGACCAGAGGCCCTGTGGTTCAAATACAACTCTATCCTGTTTTGACAAGCTGGAGGCATGTCAGCTTCTGGATGCATGATAGCCATGCACCAGTAATCGCTGAACGATTACTGCCATTATCTTGTATGCTTATTTATAACGGTATATCCCTAAAAGTCCTTCAGCCCTTTGTGTTAGAATGAATGAGGAGCTCCCAAAAAGTTTTCCCACAAGTGACAGTTTTCGACAAATCTGTCCACTCCATTTTTCTTTAATTCCGTTGATGGCAATGTGATGACAAGTACTCTGAACGGATTCCTGAACCCCGGCTCTCGGATCTCTGCGAGTAAATACCTTGATCTGGAATATAAGGACGACATTGTAGTCGTTTTTGAAAACGGAGGTGGAATGCAAGCAATACTTGAAAGGCTACTCAGTGTCATCCGGTCCTTTGTATGTATTTGAGTGTATTTGTACGCAATATATATACTGTTTGTATATTTAGATATCTATGTATATTTGTATGTGTACCAATGCACATGCTGGATTTAGTGCAGACGACTTCTGCAAACACTTGATAGCGACAGACATTTTTGTCATAGTATGGCATTCAGTAGCCGCCCAAACTCACCCATCAATGAGATTAATCCATCATATCGTCGCGGCACCGGCATTATGGATCGCTCACTGACTGTCACTCCTAGTACAGTTATTCAGCTAACGACCATGAACTTGTCTATGACTGCATTTGAACTTTTTTAAGGTGCACAAAGTGCGAATATCACATCTGGCAACCGGAGCTCCCAAATCAAAATAAATCTAACGAAATGACTTTCATCACCCAGAAGATTCACGTTTTTATGTTACTAATTAATTGCGTTAGAAACCAGCAACCATGCCTTTCATTTTCCTCATGATACTGGACAGGTATCTGAGACAATCTGGAACAAGTTTTCCACCTGTATCACATTCCTAGGATCTGCCTGACTCAAGCAAAGTACGGAACGACGAGCACGTGCATTGTGTATAGCACAAACCGTGGAAGTTTGAACGTTGTCTCACCCACGAAGGGTATTTCTCCGAGCCGAACCACTCTTCAGATGATCCGATCACCTGGACACCAATGTGTTCACATAGACAAGATGGTCCTTTTTGTCGCTTTCGTTAGGGTGGCAAAATTTGCGATTGCAAGGACTCAAAATACTTTTTTTATGAGCACTGATGAGTCGCATCTGTATAACAGGCACTGGCTCTTATGCTGCACCGTTTCCGTCCTCACCTCGGATTACAATTTAGCCCGTATGAATTTTCTTCACCACACCTTCAAGCTTCTGATACCTTGATGCTTTGGAATAAAGTTTTCAATGTTTGCTGCAAGGTAGGATGAGGACCTTAGTAATTGGGAGCGGGAGGATATACCGTCAAGATTAGGAACGTTGTGTTCCTAAATTATCTATTGTTTTTCACTTTGAAACTTTTGGTGGAGGGACTGAGTATCAAAGCAATATGTTAGAGAATGTGACAGAATGTCAGCCAAGCTTGTCGTTGTGATAAGGTCGACTATTTCTAACTATTCCATGACATGGTGGTACCGCACGTTTAAGTATTAGGCAAAGTTCAGGAGTATGTGAGTCTGTCGACTTCATATAGGTATATGGTGACTGTAAACCGTAGACTTTTTTAAACTTTCAGCCTATCAGACCCATCGCCAGCATGGGCATCCTTTTTGAACTTTCTGGTACCTGACAGAGTACCTGATAGATAGATCTGGTGGTGGCATAATTTTCTATTTTTTGTCTTGCAGAGCGTCATACCAGATCGTCGTCTTCTCGCTCCGGGGAAATCCAGACCTGCAGACTATTCCGACCTGCCAGTGAGCCTAGGTGAACCCACATTGTTTCTCGAGGCAGAGTTTTCCAGCCTGCAAATTGAGGATGGGACATCAGAGCCGGTTTTCGGTCTCGCCTTTCTGTACGATGTTCATCTTCGCCGTCGGATATCCGAAGTTTTCCACTTTGATACAAATTCAGACAGACTGTTGCACCTGTTTTCCGGCAGCCGAAGTACACAACAGCTGGATCTCCGTGACTGGCCGACCTTGGCGAGAAATTGTTTGTTCAGAATAACGCAACAGCGATCGGTTGTTGCCTCATCACCAAATAGTTCGGAAACACATGAATCTAGACTATCGCATTATCCCAATGTGGCCATTACAGATACAAACGGAAGTGCTTCAGCCGAGGCAAATTACTTCGACTCATCAGACATCTTCGAAGGATTTGCTGATGGGAGCAACAAGCCACACGCTGCGTCTTCCCGTGAATCTTGTTGTTCGGGTGGTATTTTCCTCGTAGTTAGAGTGAGTGGGTAGCCTTTCCCACTGCGCTTTGTTCGCTTGTTGTTAGTTGGCGATAATAATAATAATAATAATAATAATAATAATAATAATAATAATCAATTCACTCCGTCATCTGGGGCGAGATGGCTCAGTGGTTAGAACGCAGATTTACTGACCAGAAGGTCCGTGGTTTGAACCCAACCTCTGCCTCTCGACTCCTCCTGTCTAGGCTTGGGCAACCTGGCAGTACCCGAGCCCTCGTGCTTCCTTTGGGTGGCATGGCAGCTAGTCACCGAAAGGGTGTTACAGCTGAATGACTCCGTCGTCTTCGTATATAACGTCGCCTTCATTAATACTAAGAGACCATTGTTCACGCCGCTCACCATCAGCGTTTTAATTCCCTCTGGGACAGCTCCACACAACTGAGATGAATAGATGATAGTGCCATCTAGAAGGGGCATCTATTAAGTTTAGCAATGATGGTTGGATTAGCTTGTTTCCTCGTACGACATGACTTTTAGCGTCACTTGTACTTCTTAGCCTTATTTCAGCCCGTAAAGCACTGGCCAGGGAGCATCAAGCGAATTGGCACTTCGGTAAATGTGTTTTTGAAGATAGTACGGCAATGAAGCATCAGTGTTGAACACTGATGTCATGCTGTCGATGATGATGATGATGCTTTGACGATATCTTCACACTCTTTTAGGTGCCAGAACAATGCCGTGTGTATAAGTGGTCCATATTCCTGGTATTCCTGGACTTCCTGGGTTCATCTGACTCACTTGCCCGGTCTTTTCTGCTTCATGCGCTTTGTTAGCAAGGAATGATTATGAATTTTGCGGATTTCATAGGTCCTCTGTACTTTCAGATCTTTGAAACGTGAAAGTATATGGGGAGTCCTCCAAACACGCTCCCACAAAAAGTGACGATCGACAAGGCCGCCAGCTCTCTCTCCGCTTCTCTTCAGTTTCATGATCGATTAGATAATAGATTAGATAATAAGATGAACGCTGGTCTCCAAATTCCCGTATCCAAATAATTCAGCTGTAACCTCTTTTCGGTGCCTAGCTGTCATGCCACCCGAAGGAAGTACGAGGGCTGGGACACTGCCAGCTTGCCAAAGTCTAGATGGGAGAAGTCGAGATGCAGAAGTTGGGTTCGAACCACGGACCTTCCGGTCAGTAAATTCGCGCTCTTAACACTGAGCTATATCGCCCAAATAGATGCTGACGAGAATATCGTCGGCCTGGAATATGCAGGCTACATCGTCCTCGTCTTCGAAAGAAAAGAAGGTAGAGGCCTTTTGCATGACCGAAGCTATCTCGTCTTAAATGTTCACAAAGCTCACGGTCTCGGTTTTGGACCTGTAGTCGCCGAACAATTCATTTGTGATCCAAGGACGGGACCTTGAGGTGGGGTAGCGCTTATCGTTTTGAAAGGTGAATCAGGTTCGATTGTAGTGTTGCAGACGAGGTCAATGCACGAATCTTCAGGACTGGGATCACATTTGCCAATTTGGTGAAAAAGTGGCATAATCTCTGAACCCTAAGTAACGTGTGTATCAGGCTGCAATAGTGGTTGTTTTACTATACGGTTGTGAGATGTAACCTCTGGGTGTCTTTGATAACTGTTGTCTCAGAAATAGGGCTCGTGTATGCTGGTGCCACAACGGAGCAATTAGAGAATGAGTCTTCAGGTATGTAGTTGGGAGTCCAGTCGAACAATGTGCCCAGTAACTGAAGCTACGGCAGATTGGTCGTTCTATGCGTGCCGAATCGTCGTCTGTCGAAACGAATGCTGTTTCCCTTGTCTAACTCGGAGTTGGTCAGAGAGTTGGTCAACCTTTGACCTGGCGAATTGCGAAAAATCTGGGTACCGTCGGTGTGACCCACCTTCCAGGGTTTGTTCTCTGTAACCCTCCCTGAACGTCTTTGTTTCACAATAGATTTTCAAATCAATCATGGCTGTAAAGCAGTGAGGTATCGGTCTTCAACCTGATGTTGTGCCGTGGATGATGGTGATGATGATAGCCATGCATTCAGTCAGTCATGTTTCATACTATTTAGATTTCTTTCAAGTTAATTCTGATTATGGAACCCTGTGACTCGTGTGACCCCATTAGCGACAGATTTCTGCTCATGGTTCATCAGCCCCGTCCATGTTTTTATTATTGGACTATGTTCTGTCACAGTCTTCTGGATCTTTGGTCCCATCTGTTTTAATCAGGTAGAAAAAGTGTTGCAGCAAGGAGATGCAGGTGACGTTGAAGAATTATACAACAAAGATGACAAGGTGAGCAATTTCTTATATATATATATATATATCAACTCAATACCGTGTCATATATGTAAATACATCAAATAGCGAATCACTCTCCAAACCCGAACTTAGATTGCGTTGAGACAGCCCCGAGAATGCGACAAAAGAATAGTTAGTAAGTCATGTCTGGAGTCCCCATTGACGATTTCTCATCATGACGAATTCAGGCAAACTAAAACTAGTCTTCGTGATGATAGAAAATACAACTGAAATGACTCATGAATGGGGTAACAGCACAGTGGACTGGTCTCGCTGGTATTGGTGAGTGCATTACACCATCTTTCTCATAAAATGAAATATTTTTTCCAGGAGCACTCAAGCTGATTCATATATGGAGTTATTGTAAGGTTCGTCACAATGCAAGACTAAGATCAACCACTTCGGTTTGTCCCTCATTGGGGGATAGATGAAATTTGGAAAAAGCTGCTGTCACTGAAGAAATTTGCTGCCAGTATTTCTCGGAAAAAACGATGAATTATGTAAGGGCGCTTATGTTTTCCTGTAAGTCCTAGTCGCCTTAAAGAACACTGAAGGAGAGGAGAGTTTGTAGATCTTAGATTCGGGTGAATTTCATCTTACTCTCCTGTCAGCGCCAACTTAATTTGCCAACGAGTGTTTATGGCAGAATGCGTACAAATAGGTGGTTGAGGAGGAACTAAGCTTATTTGAAGTTCGGGAACTAGACGTACGTGATGAACCATAGGGAAGACAGAACCTTTATCGGACTGCTCAGGGTCTTCATCAACCTTATGTGAGTTGCATTGAAAGGGATAGTTTTCTCTTCTTTGAGAAATGGCCCTTTATCAAGGGATCGCTCACTGTGTCATAGTGGATGTGTGCCACTGTTATTGCTGCTCAAGGGAGTGGCCTCTCTCTGAAAGGTCTCTTTTGCGGCAGATGGAATTACTGGAATATATCCTGGAGAGATATCATCCCCAAACCTATATCAGTTTCTTGTGACTCGCCACTTCAAGCCTTTGGGTTGTCATACTTCAAGAACCTAGAAGGACATGTCTTTAGTTAAAGAGCGGACCAATGATATGGGTTTGGCATCCACATTTCGACTTTGTGACATTTTTTTCTGCTTGCAATTTTCAAGGGACTTCTGTGACTTTGGGGTCCACCTTTTCTTGCGGTGTCAATTTCTGATAGCGGGAAAACATTCCACTGTCATTCTTACATCGAAGTGCGTCATTTAGGTTGTTTTGATTTCTTGTTTCTTTCACGGAGGTCACTTTTTATTTTCAGACCCGTATTGAGACATCAATCAAGTGGAACTGCAAACGCTTGGGACCATATCGTATGCCATTGGCTTGGACTGCTATTGATTTGACCCCGCTATTGCTTAATTCTGTGAAATCTAACTTGCAGCATGTGGGTGTCTCATCTGATCCCATGGTGGTGAACGGTGAGCGTGATGTTTCTAAAGATTTCCTTCATATAATAGCACTGTTGGATTTTCAAAGGTAGTGGCTGTTATGTGTCTTACCCATTCGATTGAGTGATCTCGTTTTTCGAAAAGGGGCTTGTAGCAGATCGATGCTTGTATCAAATCACTTGCTTTCGAATGTAATCCACCACTGTCATTATCAAAGGCGAATAAGTACTCATCTCTGCTATCATCTTTGGTGCTGAACAGTGTCTCTTAGTGTAATGGTTCGCGTTGCGTTTGATCTGGATACAGACGATGGGGCGTAGTGGGAAAATATCCGAAAGAGTAAGGCAGCTGTACCGAAATGAGGCTTTATGGCAAACTGAATAGCATGGCTTTCTAAGCTTAGTCTGTCGGCTTGTGGAAACACACTTACGGTTTACCGTGTTGTGCAGTCGAAAGATTTCAGTGATGCATTCAAGGAAAATGATTCGTTGTATGTTCAACATCTGTGTTTCCGGTCGCTCTCTGCACCTTCGCAGAACATGGCTTACTCAGCAAGGTCGTGCATGTTCAGTAGGTTGATGGTTACTAAATGCTGCTTTATGGCTCGCCCATACAAGTCGAAGGAGTATTCCAAGAATTTGTAAGGTTTCGTGACGCAGGTGGCCATTATTAAGGAGCCGGTTATTCATGAACATAGTTACTTAAACCTGCGCCTGTTGGTGCTTTGCTTATCGCCACAGGAATACCACAATACCACAATCGCAAGGAATACCACGGCATCAACTTGCAGTTTTGTTTCCCCACTCCTTTTGTGGTGCTAGCTAGCATCAGCGAAATGTAGGTTTCGTCAGGCAGACATTTTTTGCTTCTATGCAATAAACTTGAAGAAAATGACACAGCCAGTATATTTTTTCCTATACGTGAAGCCGATTTCGATACGGTTTTTAGCTGAAGAGTGTCGCTTTGTAGTTGACCTATTTAAAATAGTTTGTCCAATTGCACCCATGGTGAATGCTGTTTTCTACACTGGACCATACACCTCTTCATCATTATCAGGTGGAAATGAAAGTTTTATTAGTCGGATCGATATGCTGTTTTACGATCGCCCCGTTTGCACTTTTGACCTTAGTTTGTACACATTGACACCACAGCTAGAATTAACTGGGTCAGGGTGACCTACCAGAATTTTTCCTCGTATTTTGTCTGTTGATTTTGGACTGAACTCATGAACTCAGATTTACTTATGCTGTGCTCTGCTTTTAAGTTTCATGATTAGAACTGCTGAAGAGGTTCATCAACGTTCTTGTATGTGTATTTCATAGATGATGATGCTTTTGCAATGCACTATAGGTTGGTATGACCTTCGCAGTAGAGCGAGTCAGTGAAGCGATTGCAACAGACCTTTTTCTCATTGACTTCATCATTGTGAGATGGAAAATGGTACAACTCTTATAGAGGCGGGCTGTGGTAGTGAAAATTTGTTGTCTGCTGCTATATGGAACATATGTTCAATGACAGTACTATTCAGAAATATCGAGCGGTTGTTGGACTGATCAAATGAATCTTGAGATTATGCGATTTAAGATCAATAATGTAGGACCTAATGAATTGTGTTGAAACTATTTACTTGGGATGTGCGATCTACGGATTCGGGTATTCCCTGCGTGAGGACTGGCCACTTCCCTGGGTGTCTTGGATCGTTGATTCATTTTGGTCAGCTCCCCGGCTTTTGCAGGTGTAAATCCATTTGTGGTTTCGGTAGCGTATGCCAGGTACCACTTGAAGGGCATCACACGCAACGTCAGACTTGTGCCGGTCACTTTTTCCAACTAATCTTTCCTGGTGGGAACGCACGCTGTTAGAGCAAGCACTGCTGCGTCAGTACGCAGGCGACCGAAAACGTGTTCGAACTATCATATTCAACGTTGATGCATCATTTGATCAGGTTATGCGGTGCCGAAAATGGGTGGTTGGACTTTTTGTCTGTTGTGCGACTCGAATCATACGCTCCAAGAATGAAGTTTGGACTCCGTAATGGGAGGACCTCAATCTTGCGAGTGTCTGTAACACAAACTAACAATTTTTGGCGATGTTCAATTAAAGTAGGCCAACCTTCTTCATCGTTCTTGGCTTCCGTCTCCAGGCTAATTTCTCTCCTTTGCCACAGCACGTGTCCCCACTGTATGAAGTTTGTGCAGGCACAATCTAGGCAGGTAGTTTCCAAAGGTACTTTCGCAACAGATCGTTACTAATTTCTTGTCGACCATTACCCGTTGTGTACGGATCGACACGAACTGTATGTTATGCATGGATAAATCAGTTGAACACATGCCCCGTATTACATGCAAGCCTGCTTCCATTCTTTTCTATCCAGGATTTTCAGAAAACAGACAAACTTTTCGGGCTTCAAAAGCTTCCTCGTTTGATGCGCCTCGCAGTCAACCGACTCAAGCTGGTGTTGGGCCTCGGGACAGTTCGGTAGCATCACCCGGACAAACTGAATTTCCTGTTACTTCAGCTGCTGATACTGCGAATTTACAAATGAATGACAGCCGGTCGCCTCTGATTCCCAGTTTCGAATTACTCATCGAATTCTTCTATAAACAGGTAGGTTAGTTGAACAGTTAATCGTTTCAGCACACGAAGTCGACGCTTTCATCCTCAGCTTCGGGGGGGGGGATATTCGAGAGTGTACTAATTAACACTGGCAGGAATCACTCCAAGAGACCCTCTTCCAAAAGAAGCCACTGTGGCATTTCCAAGGGGCTACGAATTAACTGAAACTCCCCTTGAAGGGGGTCAACCTTCAGGAGAGGCTGAAAACGCTTTCTCCATAGTGTCTTCTCTTTTCGTATTAATTGCTTATGGACTTACTATATATTAGATTATATTGTATGTTATGTTATATATTATACTGATTTTCGCTGCTGGTTGGTTGCTAGCTGCTATTCAGACCTGATAATAAAAAATCTAGATATTCCGCAAAATACAAATTAACTTCGTTACCTCATTTTTGAAGAACTAAGTTAGAATTTTCGGATCTCCACATAGAGTAGTTCAGTCTCTTTCAACATGTTGACAATAATTTATATGTTTAGTTCTTTGTCGCCTTTCTGTAGCCCACTCATTCAACATCATGCTCATCCGCGATCTCGCTCCCTCTAAGCACACAGCAGTTTGTTGGAAGTCGAAGAACGAAAATTCCGAACGTTCCGTTGAGAATACTTGGATTTCAAAAACGTCAAATTGAAGTGCAGTCCAGTCCGGTGTTGATTCTTTTCTTTCTCTCTTTATCAGGAATCAGATCGAATGCGGGATGAGGACTTGGGTCGTTATCTTTCGGAAATTCATCGTCATACCCTTTCCAATATCCTTGTATCACCGTTTCCCGAACATCATACTGCCCCAAGACCAACCAGCGTCGAGATGGCGCACACTAGTGTATATGAAACCGGTGAACAGATCACACCGCTGACGTCCTTGCTCCATCCAAAGTACGTTGCCTTGCGACGGCTTAGACAGTTTTCTAACCTTCAACTTCGTATGCGACTTTCCTGTGCGGACGCGCCGAACTTGGTGCGGTTACTTCGCTCCACAGGCTATCATGTTGGAGCCGAGCGACGCAGGACGCGAGATCCAGAAACTATTCGCTGCCGTCCTTTGCTGAATCCTGAGGGCGTTCCCTATGTCGGCCCGTTGTTTCTAAAGGTTCCATCTGCACGTGTTGTGGCGAAAAGATTACATGGGCGGCTATCCAAGACCAAAGAAGCACCGTCACAGAAGACCATGATCCCTATCAGGCCCATCCGTGAAGTGCTAGAATTATCGTCGCACCGTTTTGCATCATTTGCTGAATATAGGTGAGTCGGGACGTATTCCCTTCTCAGTGTCTTGTCATCCAATGTGGGTCGGCATAAGTGAAATACAACAAGGCATTCGAGGTCCTGAAGGTTGATTGCAATTTAGGGAGCGACCGACTCATGGACAACTTGTCCTGCTTGCTTTTGATGTTTGGTAGGGTTTGTCGCATGCGGTACTGTGGGACATGCGTGGTCTTCTGAAATCTAGTGTGTCACTCAGTTGTCTGTCCTTAAAAAGCATACTGCTCCATTTTCGGCTCGGCGTTGTGTTTCCATCAAAGCGAAAGAACCGTTTATTGGAGCACTGAAACATGAGGCGACTTAGTACAGCACATTCAGCCGAAGGAAAACATCATAAATGACTGATTCAGCTGGGTTCCAGGTGAGTCTGCCGTGAAAACCATATTGGTATGCAGAGTAGTGTATTAGTTGAATTTCGTGCAATTTGCTTCCAAGTAGAACATAGAGTTGAGGGAAACTCGGAAACTGCGCCTACCTGATGAGTCCAAAGCGGGTGAAACCGCCCGTGGGCTACTTAACTTGAGCCCTGGGAGATTTGGGAGCTTTCCTGTTTGGGGTCCACGTGATACTTCCTGCACCTGGTTAGACGCTCAACAGGGCGTGGTGCGTAGCTGGTCTCAGTGGCGAACATGCTGTCACTTCATAGTTGGACTGTTTAACCGAAGTTTGTTGATGTATCCCGAGCCAATGTTGAGTGGGGTTCTCAAAGGATGTTGGGTTAATCCAAATGATGGCGTTTTACTTCGATCTGATTCCCGGAAGCGTTTATCTCTTAGCTCTTTCAAGATGTACACATCTTGTTCTTGGTCGTTTTCTGTAGGCAGTTCTTGATCATGGTCGTATGGTAATTAAGCGTTACTATTTATGCTGATGTTTTGTTCTCGATGCTTGCGCTGAGCTCAAGAGCCATCGACCCTGTTCTTCGTGGATGCAACAACTTGCATTGTAACTTAACAATTTGCAACCCACCCCTGTCAGTTGCTACTCGGTTTATAGTTGAAACACATGGACTTTGGATGGCTAGTTGGACAGAGTTATGTGCCATTCAACGATATTAAAGGTTATGTGCCGAAATAATGTACATTAGCAATGCAAACAAAATTCGTACGATGTTTTGACACCTGACTACCCGTAAGGAAGTTTATGGTGAATCGTCAAGAAGCACCCTAATCGCCAAGAAAGGCACGCGGGCCACTGGTATGTACATAACGGCGTGTTGCATGTTTGGACGATATTTATCAGTTTCCGGTTGTTCACATTGCGTTCCCTTTCAGTATTCACTGCCAAAACATGCCAAAGCCGTTTGTCATCAGAATATTAGCTTAAGTGGATCGCACCATCCTACGGAAATCCAGCGTTTCACTTCTTTCAAATGCTTCACCAGGGCTTTTTCACATCAGATTGCTAGCCGAAGCACGTCCATCATGTGCTGTAGTCAACAACTTCAGCCTAGTTTGCCGTCCTCATGGAGGCCGATCTGGCTGCGTTAGACCTTGTAAATTCAACTTTCAAGATTGAAGAGGTTTGATTCGGGCACTCAAGCACTGTGGACCAAATTCAACAGCGGGGCCGGTCCAGGTATCTAGAAATTTGAACTCACCTCGTACCATTTCTTGGAAGATTAGTGTACATAATCTTAAGCTCGGCAATTTGTGTGGGTACGTTTTAGTGCATACTGCATCTGACATGTGTCTTGCTACTACAAGGCCTCATAGAAATGCTGCACGACGTGAGGTCGCGTAACCTGGTTTGGAACGATCGATCGACGCACATGATGGGCATACTTTGCTATGCTTCAGGCTGCGCAATTCAAGAGAACGAGCCATCTGGCTTGACAAGTTTTCAAAAGGCTTTCAATTATTTAGTAAATTAAATGGAAAGATCAGGTATGTGAGCAAGTTCTCTTGGAAACATTCGAACTGCTTCCATGTGCATACCGATGGTAAAAGTCTGTGTGTATTTTTTGGCGAATGGGCTACTTCGACCTGGTCAGATCAGTGTGTTCTGTTAAGCCAGTTCCAGGGTGCTTGGCAGCTAGGCACCGAAAGAGTGTTACAGCTGAAAGAATTATATTCATTGATTATTATTACCGGCCTACAAACCCGGTACCAGATTTCCGTGGTGAAAGGGTGCGCGTACTAACTACGCCTGCTGTACCCCACAGCTACAGGCTTGGAATGACCGAATTCAACGTACGGAGGACGCACTACTTTGGTATATCCGAAGGGCCGTGGCCTGACATGGCAAGGTTGCAACGGCTCTTCAGTGTTGAGGCTTAGTGGAGTCAAGATGTCAAGATAATGTTTCCGGTCACCATGCAGTCGTTCTACATAGATGTGAATGTTAGTAATTCGGTTCGTTCATTTCGTTGTCGAGTTGTTAGATGACGGAAGTTCTGTTTCTATATTTTGTTGTAGCGCACCGTTGCTGCCTTTCCGATTAGAAACGAAACGTTTGCTACAAGATCGTCAGGCTCAGCAACCAATTCAACCAGCAACAGTACTACCGACCCTTGTTTACGTACCAATGACCCGTATTTATTCATTTGACGAATGCTGTGGTGAATAATTCCTCCGTATCTAGCATTTTCCGTTGTTCCGTAAAAATGGTGTTATGTAGCTGCCGAGGTAGCTTTAAGCACGTCTTTCTTGTAACGAACCTCCGTTACAACAAACTTTTGTCCCGGTACAAGCGGACTCGTTCTAACAGAGCTCTACCCTGCATATTTCGCGGCGTTGCTGTCAGTTTCCATCTAGACTTACCAACACAGGCTAAAGGGAATAAAGCTTCTTCTACCAGAATCATCCTCACCTTTTGTATCTGCACGTCAGACTTTTGAGAGAACTGAAGTTGCGAGTGTTGGGTGGTCTGTGGTAAACCTCTCCTGTGCTTGCTCATTTTATTCAACGGACGACTGACCATTGTACGATCAGGTTTTCCTGTCTTCCTTTCGCTACCCACACCTAGTACTCTGATGTTCAAAGTGAAAGCAAACATGCACCCAGCATATTTTGTGTGCTCACATGAATCACGTGACAGCATGACCAGTGATGACAAAATATATTTATGCTGCACCGCTGTGTTATCGATAAATGGATGCCCTTTGTCACTCTACAGTTTGGTCATTCAGGTTTTGCTCAGGTATTCATGAAGATCGCTAACCTTAAGAACTCGTGGGTTTTAAGCTAACTTCATACCAGTGTACCGAACTGAGCACTTCTCAGTGTTTGGGTCGGGTGGACCTTTGTAACTTGGAAGCCCATTTGATTGGTTAGGCGGTTTCTCTCATTGTTTGTATTCAGGAAAATTGCAGTCTTTAACTAACCCTCCTGGAATTTCTTTATTTTTTTATTCACGACGCGAAATCATTAATAAATTCCATTGATTTACTGTTGTCTGTGAAGTACTTTGGCCAAAATTCTAACTGGAAACGCAGACACGTGACATTTTTATTCCAAATCAGGTAGGTGAACTATACTGCTGCTCGGTATGACAGTGTTCCAATCACATTTGATCGTGCATCATTTGATGCGTTAGACATATGATGAGAGGACCAGGACGAGTTCGAAGGTGAAACAGGTTGCTCTTTGGGGCACATTATACTGGATTTCCCCGACAAATTGTAGTAGTTCTAGGTCCGGGTGAACGCAACATGTTCCTTCAGCTGACTTTTTTTGAATGAGTATGTTGATACTGTCCTCGTACCAGATATTATTAAGCGAGGTCTTGTGTTGTCACGGTTCGTGCTCTTATCATTTTGCGCAATCCTCCCGTCGTCTCCATTACTTCACAAGTTGACAAACACTCACGCTTTGGACGTGAATGATTGGTCGGTCTGGAAAATGGTTTACTTCAGCTCAGTTAGTCAACTATAGCCATGTGCCAGTTGCACTGGTTTCAGCTACTGCAGTCTCGGTCACCTAGAAATTGGAGAGCAGGGAAATTCAGACAAGCGCAACATTAACCTACTGTTGTGGTTTATCAGGAGCGTAAACAGTGCATTCACTGTAATGTACCAGTAAATCTTTGGATGGTCTGTGCGTTTTCATCTATATTTTTTGCTTAATTGTGGGAGCAGGTCATCTTTATGATGGTGATTCTGCTGGATTTTCGATTGCACTATCTGCTTCGCAAAGTTTGGCCCTTCATTGCTTCTGGAAACCGCGAGTGGTGTGATTTCAAGCGTCTTCGAGTATTGTGACCAAGGGTGTCATTTGGGCGTATAGAACAACCCAGATGACAAATATGGATACTATTTTGTCAACGCTGCATAACCTCCACGTTGGGAAGAATGTTGATAACAGAAAAAACGAAGCGAATTCTGCACACTAACCCATTTTTCAAAGGGTTGTTGATCCAAGACACTTTACCGCTTTGTTGTTATTCTGCTAGTTTTACTGTGAACGAAGTGTTCAATGAAATTCATGGAATGTGTTTTGCTTCCGAGAGTTTCTGCGAACACATAGCTCATGTGTTTCATAATCTCGAATCTACTTCCATGCCTTTTAGAAACCTCCTTTACATCTATCCAAAGAGTGTGGCTCTCTGTCCCAGCCGTGAGTCATCGGCACGCAATATTTCCATTCGGATTCAGCTTGTGCACACTGAGGATTCGGTCGCTAAAATACTTCCGGTAAGTATGGGCTTACCCGCTCAAAAGGCAGCTCCATATCAAGCTATTGGTTTTGACACGTGCACAGCTGTTTGAGGTATGCTTCCGTCTGCATCTAACTTTATCTCAAGTTTTGACCTTTGGTCGAAGGGTTATGGTGTTTTTGCGCCATCGGGAATGCGATTCCAAGTAACTGCACTCAGGTAAATCTGAGGTTTATATCGCCAGGGTACTGATGATGGAGAGAGCAGAATCTGTATATTCTTGAATAAGAGCACACGTACACATGCGAACGAGAAGGCAGGACTCGAATTCGCGACCTTCGCCGAAGGTTTCAGCTGAACAGCAGCAGTGCAAGTTCGATGACTCAAACGCGATGTTGGTAGCGTCTGTGATATCTCAGGACATTCGTTTGGTCACAGTATTTCCTCCACTTAACGAAAGACTGCTCATTTCCTCCTCTCTGCACCCCTTTTCTCTACAGGCTATTTATGGAAAAAGTAATTCTCCTACCTTCGTTTGTGAAGCGTTTACACCTGTTCTTTATCACGTTCGGTGAGTTTTATACTGTCTTTTCACCTTGTTCGTATCTTATATGGTGATTCTCCCATTGGGGTGTACGGTAGATAGAAACCATTGTTTTCTAGGTAGTATTCTCTTTAAAGGAATTTGGTATTCTAATTCATGATTAAGTGTGAAACATATTTCATTTCAATTACTTGTGCATGCAGCCAGGAATGTTCGCCTAATTTTTCGGACGAAATTCAACTTATTCATCTTTGTCGTTTTTGGCCGTCATTATACACCTGTTACGGTGAGGCACTGCAAATCTAGACTCTTATGTGAACAGGTAATGCTGTGGTGCATCTACATTTGTCACGATGGAGGGTTTGTTCGGACTACCTGGATTGCTGGCGTCATTTTTGCAAGCTCATTTGTCGGGGACATCTTCACATACTCGGTAGCATTGAACATCCGTCATATTGTACTTCCGGTCGGATCACACCATCCATTTGTATAACCGGATCCGCTAGAACCACGAGCATTGTCAAATTCACTGTCTAGTCCCGATTGTGGCTCACTGGTTCAGCAGATCCTGATGCCCTGTTCACTCTGTGATCCTTGTCGGAAGAACCCTCCGGAAATGCTTGAAGAGTTCGAGTTACCCCGTTGAGTATTATGTAGCCATAGTGGATCTGGACAACTTCCTTGACAAATGAAATACAGTTTATGCCGTCTTTTCACATCCTTTCATTTCGGGGAGTATTCTTTTGCAATCGTCGGACAAACGACAGGAATCGCCCCGTCGAGTGAAGATGATTGTTTTTAGAGTGAATTCACAAATGTCTCCCCTTCTAAACTAATAAATACGTAGGGCCATTAGACAGAATGTGTTGCTTACAGGGAATCGAACTCCTTTCGTTTAATTATAGAGCAGCGAGTGTCTTGATCTATATTGCTATTTGTAAAGAGGTGATATGGATTAAATTTAGTTTGCAGCTGGAATTCCAGGGATGGGTATGCATTTGTGGGTGAGTTGACTTGTCACGCTCAGAATTACCCCAGTTTGAGTCCATAAGTCCGTTTAGTGCAGTACGTCTTTACTTTGTCCAGGTATGTCTGTAGGAACTACTTATTAGTACGGTGTTAGTAGAAGATACACAACATTCGTCCATTATTTCTAGACTTCTTCTCATGAATCGTAGATGCTGAGGTTTACTGCAAAATCTGGAGGCTAGTGTGGTCCGATGACCATGACTCCTTGTGAAAACTCGTCACCCTTGTCTCATACTCAGCTACAAAAAGTTAATAACTATGTTTACCTTTCAGCTGATATTGACAAAACGTTCTGCGTTTTGCAAACTGGGTGTTTGGACACCTGTTTTCCACTGTTATCGCAAAACCATGCAACTTGCTTCTTTGTTGCCTCAATCGAATCTCCATATACTCCACCGTGTTTTTTGTCTGTTTCCAAATCTTGCGAATCCGAATGTGTCTTGGGTGATTTTGTGTGCTTTTTTTCATTCGGAGACACGATGTGTCTCCTTTTCACTAGGCTTACAACATCTGATACGCAGCAATGTGTTTGTCCAGTGAACTTCTAGTTTCTTGGTCAATCTTGGCCTCCTCCAAGCAATTCACGGCTATTTGTCCATCGTGCATGCCTACCTGCTCTGTTTTCTAAAAGTTGCGATCCTTTCGGTTGCTATAGTATTAAGTTCAGGTTCTCCATTGGAGTGTGCATATTTTCAGTGCAAAAATGAGTGACAAATTTTGTCGTGATTGTACCCACTGCGTGAATCAAGCAGGATCAATCACAATTCACACTTTCGCTAACTCCAAACCCATTCACGGTTTTCTTTTTTATTATGGGGCTTTTTGAAGTACAGCAGTGAAGCATATTAATGCCTCCGACTTTTTGATTCGACTCTATTCAATCGGTGAAGATTGCGATCAGGTTGAGAGCAAATGGTGATTGTCTGAAGGCAGCCAGGTTTTCTATCGAATTCGATGAATAATGTATTACCGGGCGACAAGTAAACTAGATGTACACTTTTTTTCGTTTGGCAGAGGTTCTCATTGGACTGCCTTTCTTTTTTCACCTCTTCAGCACACCAGACATTTATGACGAAATAAAAATACAACTGCCGGAGCATCTGGACGAAAATCACTACCTTCTATTCACGTTCTTTCACGTTAGTTGTCAGTCCAAGAAGGTAGAATCGTCTGTTCCTCTGGAGGCCATTGTTGGTTATTCAGTGAGTTATGTGCACTTTTTTAATGTTTGCTAAACCGTGCTTGCAAGCGGCCGAGTTCAACGAAGCAGGAGATAGATGTTTATGCCAAGGAGCCAACTACGGATGGTTGAAGTGTACCTCTCGAGATACTTTACCTAAGCCATTGGACAGTAGTAACTCATTGTAATCAGCTTACTTACTAAGGTCGTTTAACTCCATAGCTATTTACCACTAACTATTTTGCCGCTTTACATTTGGGCTCGTATTCTACGTGCCCCAATTCTTCAATTTCTGCAATCCTTGTGGAGGTTAATTTCTGTGGCACCGCAACACGTTAATCGGATGTCTAGGTGGTGAACACCCCAATTCAGTGTTATTTTTTACTCACAAGAATTGATGACTTATTTTCACCGCCTGATGAGAAGATGATTCTCTGAAGTTCCGGCCAGCGTGTACTTTCCTCCTTAGTTTATTTGCTTTGCGAAGTCACTTCACCGGAGCCACTGAGTTGTTCTCTATTCCCAGCTTGTCTCTAACTTAGTGCTTGTTTTTTTATTCAAGAGTCTAAGGATGTGAAACTGAGGTGGCGAAGCGCAGCGTTACTTAATGATGCTGATCCTTTGTTTTCAGTACATCCCTTTTTTATTTTCCGAATTTCACTAACGCAGATGGTTAGTGTTTGTTCGGGTTTGTCTTTGGTTGTTTGTCTTTTGCTGCATATGCTATCCTTGATCTATCGGGTCATGCCTTTGCTGTTTGGTAGGACCAAGTAGCCAAAACTCAGTTGTGTTTATTCAAACTATGGTGGTCAGTTGATCAAACATTTCAAATTCGTAGAGCTCAACGAGTTTTGAATCAGCCACAACTTACGTTTCGTCTGGTATGTTTCCTTCGCTCACATGCGCGTCAGCTGGTCGGGATACCCTTTGAGGCTACTTCACACCAGTGGCTCTGGAATGCTCACGTTCTTTCAAGGTTGTTTGCCGTCAGCTTATCTCTATCCATTCAGGGAGGCGATTACGATAAAATAGGCTATTTGTTCTACCGTCGAGGGTCTTTCCCCGGAAGGGTCGTCCCTCACCACAGAAAGCCGTTGTGAACCTCCCAGGGAATTATCTTTCTTTCATAAGGGCCTCATAAGGGGAGTACAATACGAGACCCTTTAACCTTTCAGACGTATTACAGATGCGTTCAATACCCTTTAGTATACACGGGTGTGCCGTTTTGTTGGTAATGCTATCTGAAATTCATGGCAGACTACAAAGGCCCCGCATTTGTCCGAGTTTGCGCCCCACATTTGTACGGGATGGAAGTCTTCTCCCAAAGCTCACGGCCACGTTCATAAATCTGTACTCTAAACATTTTCTTCCAACTCTTACAGTGGCTACCAATCCTGACCGAAGGTTCGTTGCAGGATACGGATACCATGTTGCTCGTAAGCACAGTCAAACCAACTTCTGCTTTGGCGAAAATCAGACCTGACCTGAAACAGATGTCTGAAAAGGTAGGTACCCACTTGTTAGTTCTGCATCATTTTAAAGGAGTTGACAGCCGTGCACAGACGTCCGCTGAAATTTGATGTTGAAAGTCATCTATAGCAGGCACGTCGGCGCCCATCTTTTTGTTTAAACTATTTAACGTTCCAGCTTAGGAAAAAATGACTTCAGGATTTCCATTCCTGTTTGATTAGTACAATTAAGTGATGGAGTGCCACTCACATGTTGATTACACCTTACTATCTGCCAGCATATTGCGTCTATGTGACCCGCAACATATAAATAGTTCAACTGTGGCACTCTTGATGGGTAGCTGCAATGCAACTTGAAGAAGGTACAAAGCCTGGCATTTTGGCAACCTAGACGGGAGCAGTCGAAACACCAGGAGAGGTCTTGAACCACGCACCTCTTAGCCAGTACTTTGGATCCTAACATCCGAGGTTTGTGCTATTTACTGGACTATCGACCATCTGAGCATGCTAAGAATATTAGATATTGTTAATCACATCATGTACATGCAAACAAGCGAGGAGGAATCGCCAACCCAACAGCTCACTAATAATTTTTACCGAATGGTGACCAATGGTGCACACCAATATCCAAGCTCGGCGAGCAACTATGAGCTGTTTGAACTTCTCCAAGTGCACCAGCCGCAAGGGTTTACAAAACCATTGGAAGGAAAAGCTTACCCCGTGCATGGATTTTTAAAAGCATACATCACTTTGTTCTAATAAGTTTAAATGGGATTGTTTAAAAATGCTCATTTTCATATTAGCACCTATTTTAAATGCATATTCGGTCCAAAGAATCCATCGAAAGTTGATGTCGCGTAATTCGGCTGAAAAAATTGATAGTCCTGCTATGAACACATGCATTGTTACCAGTCTCGGTGTTTCTGTCATAGCCCCCTGCAGGCGCATCAATTTTGGCTTTACAGTCGGATACATTTGTGATTGGCTTTGTCTGTAGTCTCGGTGGCTGTAAGTTCCGTAGAGCCAGGGATGGGAAACTGATGGAATAAATTTACGCAGTATAGTTAAAGAAAAAAATCGGAGTCGTTTCTTAACGCCACTTCAGTAAACAATTCGAACTAGCCGTTCATCAATTGCACACAGCATTAGCCATGGTGTGCATTTTCGTTTTCGGTGCTTGATTTCGCGCTGTGGTTCGTTCTCGCGTAATCACGCTAATTCTGTGATTCATTTGCGAACTCAGCTGCTGGAGCTTCAGATAGCCACAAAAAATTAAAACGACTAAATCATAATGCCATCAATACAGAGCTTCGCTAGATAAAGTTTCGAACAACGCTATTATCATATACATCACCCAGTCGACACTGTCTTAATGGTCGACGCCAAATCAATTTAACACATCGCATGCTGTAGACCTGCTGATCGGTGCGCGCATCGACATGCTTTGCATTCCTCGCCTTTATTAATAGTTGGCTGTACAAGTGTTTGATTTCTCTTTTAGATTGCCAAGTTCTACCTGATATCTCTTTGTTACTGATGCATGTTTTTTTCAATTGATGATGTACCATAACTTATTCTTTTCGTTTCCAGTTCTATATTGATGCTTTTCAGTGGGTTGACTCAAGTCGTGAAGTATTTCATTTGTGTACCACGGTTGTCTCCAGCGTTTTTCCCAAGGATGTCAATGTAGAATATGTGCTGGCCGCATGTGTTCCTTCAAATATCCCACAAACGCTTCAAATTCTTGAAGTGCGCGATAACATTGCGTGAGTTAACCGTTCATGCCCTCAGTACAAGTTTCATCTCTCGAAGGTTTTTTCTACAGCTGGTTACTGGAGCCTGTTTCAGTTGTGGTCGTTTCTTCTGTCATGCTGTCCTACATGTGCGTAATTCGACTTGATTTCTCCAGTGTTGCCGCGTTATGTCTCACTAGTCCGCTACTGACGAGGAATGCCGCTATGGAATTCCTACTTGAATGGTGTCACCTGGCAGGACTGTATTTTTTAGCCCATGCTTATGGACTTGGTTTGGCCCAACTGTTGTAACCAGCAGACGACACAACAAACTTGATGAAGGACGGGCTTTCAAAAGACACTTTGCTGAAAGCCCTTATGATCTTCTGTTGTTATCCGTTGCGCTACTTGAATCGGTGGTCCCTAGTGTGCACCAGGGACACTGCACGCGCAGTTCCGTCAAATATTATCAGCAAACGTTCTTTGTTCTGAGCCTCAACTGCTGCGGTTTTCCATTGTTTTCTCACACAACCGACTGCTTTTTGGGGTCATAAGTAACTTAGAGACATCTGGAATGTGGACAGGTGCTATTGATCTACCTGAGAGAACATTTTGCTGTTCTGTTTAATTATGCTGACAACAGGTGACATGACTTCTCCGCCACTGTTTCGTTTGCTACTGAGACTTAGACATCTGTTTGGGCAGTAAAACTTCAGACTTCCAAGCGTAGCCACTTACGTGCGATACACTTGTGACCATATAGTTGTTTTCTTAGTGTAAGAGAGGGAATTCAGAAACTATGGAACCGAAATTCAAATACTCCCAATGCAATGGGTGAGGCAGATTTCTATCCGGTGATTTCAATAATTGACTAAACTGACCTTGGTTTGAACTTAAAACTTCCCGTTGCAATTACTAAGATGGTGTTTATATTTCGCATGAATTTCGTGAAGCTGGACTAAAGTTGAATTTGACATTATAAACTAAATTTTTTCAGGCAGGTGATGGACTGCATACGAAATGCATCTCTGCAACAGCTGGTTACCTTTCTGGCTCCATTACTGGACGGATTATTGAGGCTAGTATTGTCCGGCTGTCTGTGTGCCACTGATCGTGAATCCAAAGTCTCGGCATTTTCCGCTCTCTATATGATGGCCCAACTGGTAGATCGTATTTGTTCGTCACTTCCAGACTGGAATGACGAATTGGGAAGGAATCGGTTGTTGATTGCCTACCTCGCTGGTCCGAGGGTTGCACTGGAGGAACTCGGTAAGACGTTGAAACAGTCGATTGTTGATAATATTTTGATAAATATGAGCGTCAACACACTGAAACAAGTTTCACAAAAATGCTGCAGATAGGACTCTTTCTGTTCTTACCTCGCGGATGCCTAGTGGTTTTTAGTCATGAATGTTTTGATGATTTCAGTGATTTTCTAGTCGCATTGTTATTTGAATCGACGAAACGAGTCGGAAGTAGAGTTCTAGGGTCACGAGAGGTCTTCCGAAGTACATCAGCTTTATCGTTTACAAGCCATGACCATATGAATTGGGTGTGCATAGGACTTTGTCGATTATGACATGGATGCCAAAGTTCGTATTTCTCCGAACCTCGTTCGTATTTTCATCCGTAATTTTGTTTATCCTCTTACACAGCTTTTTGGTCTTACTTCTGTGACCTTCCACTTTTCGGCCTTCCGTTGGCTGTGGATCTGCTGGAAAACACGAATGGCAAGAAGCGCAGCACATCTGAGGTGAGACCGTTTTCGTCAGATGACGATCATTTAGTTCACAACTCGGTGACAAAATTACACGGAGATTGTAATTTTCAGGCATAATTACCGGATTTCCCCCGCTAGAGCTTGGTAGGTAGCAAAAACATCTATCCATGAAGATCGAAATTTTTTGGCCTACTTGTCACTATCTGTATACATGTTTAGTCCTAAATGAACCTTGGTACCTCGAGTGCTGCCTAATTTCCACGGGCTGCGTGGCAGTTAGAGGCCACGAAACGCAGCATTGCGGTTGTTCCACTCTGGGGCGACCATCTGAACAGATCGACCAAAAGTGGTTTCTCTTAAGAGGCGGACTCTCTTGTTGAGAAAAGCTCCAAAAAACTAACGAGAAGTACGTTCTTTCGAAGTATTGTCTATTCTTACAGTTTTTTTATTGTGGGCTACTGCTATTGTAATAGTTCGAATGTAACAGTGTCAAAAGCGTTCTTGAATCTTGGATTTACGGGGGATGAAACAGTTTCTCACCGTCCTGTACTTCATCCATGGTGTGATTTTTTAGTAATTTGTGGTTTTTAATGGCGACATCGATTAACAAATCTGACGTAGGGGATTTCTTTTTTTTGATTTTTACCATCATCGAGCAATCCAGCGATTTTGCGAACCGTGAACTACCTTCTCTGTGGTTCTGGACTTTTGTTTTTTCGAGAGGGATTTTTAGGGGAAGAATCCGTATCACCAAAATGATTTCCTCAATACAGATGTCTCCAATTGAGGATTTTTCTTGTGACTTATGCAATATAGAATGTGGACAACGATTTGTCCTCTGGAATTTTAGTCACATTACACTTCACTTGTTCTTTGTTTGCTGCTAACCA
The DNA here is from genome assembly GCA_004794785.1 of Opisthorchis felineus. Classification (NCBI taxonomy): domain Eukaryota; kingdom Metazoa; phylum Platyhelminthes; class Trematoda; order Opisthorchiida; family Opisthorchiidae; genus Opisthorchis; species Opisthorchis felineus. The sequence continues at coordinate 853,336 of SJOL01009403.1, read as the reverse complement.
CACGACCACTTGCCCATCTGATGAGTCACATTTGGGGTGTGGCTGAGCTCCCTAGAACTGGTTGCATTTTTCACGCTAAAACATTTGGCCAAATTTCAGGCCTAGAGCTTCCGATTGTAAAGTGTGCAGTGAAGGTCAACCGCACGTTAGGGGAGCGGTCGAATCATGCCACATTAATTTGATTGCTTCGGTCATTAGCTAGTTAATTCACTTTATTCCAGCTAATCACCTCTAAACCATTTATCAAAGAGTACGTTCGTTTTACTGCTTGGGTTTTGTTTCACCGAAAACTGGGAATGTAGGAGAGGACTAACCAGGAGCAATGTTTTCGTCAAATGACTGAGTTGAATCATCCTGCTTGGTTGTTGAAGTGCGAGGTTTGGTGGCTAAGCAGTGAAGGCAGTGCTTTTAATGCAGTAGCTACACTGAGTGAGTGATCCATGTCTATCAATGCCGTTAACCATTGGAATGAGTCGGATCCCGCGGTCCTCATCCAGATAGGCGGAAGTTGTTAACCTGACTGACTACAGATTAGGATTACCTATTTCTCCGCCAGATCATAGATAGTGCTCCCTTTAATCGTCTTTACCCATCAAAAGTTTAAAAAAAGAGCTCTATGATTTAGTTTGACCCCCGATTCTCGAACTACTCAGCCCAACGGCGTGAACTATGAAGCGTGGTGAACTCATATGTCGCCGGACTGTTCTTCGTTCCTAAAACCATTTGACGTGCCCCAACATTGCTAATCCGATGTTACCGGAGACACGGATGGTCAAAATTCGATGTAGTTAGAACAAACACACTAAAGTGCCAGAATATATACAAGCCTTTACTCCTATCCCTCACTCCTCTCTTCATCGTAGCGCCTTCCTGAAGAGCTTCTGCGTCTATTTGCTGGAGCTTCTGATGCGCCTTACACTCGAGTGAAGTTGATACCACTGAACAGTTGGTGGTTTGTGTTCGAACTACTGGTAAGTGAATACTCATAGAGATCCGGGGACTAGCCAAAAGAAGGTGACAGAATGGTGTCCTGGCCTAGGGTTTCCCGGATCTGCAATGTTTAAAATATGAATTAAAGGATTACATTTTTTGAATTTTAAACTTGCCTTTGCGATGAGACATACCATAAGACTCACGCACACAACACACTTTTAGACTGCTTTGTCAAATTATATGGGAGTTCAATTTTCTTCCAGTTGTATCTTTTTTTCTTCGTTGAGTTTAATCATTGATCCACTATTTACTGCTCATATGACCACAACCACTGCTTTACCTGCCGGATATGTGGTGACCTGAAGAATAGATCCCAAAAATATCAGTGTTCTCATTATTCAGTCATCCTCGTAAATGACAGCATTGTAAATGATTGGCAAATAGTTGCGGCCAAAACGTTGTCCAGGCTACAACGGTATATCAAGAAGGGCGATAGCTTTCCCCTTTTCAAGTTTGCCTGTCCACTCGTTTCCCATCTACACTACTCATGAGTAGCCTGAAACGGATTGATTTTTAGGGCAGTCTACCCAGCCATCGCTACCTGCTTGAGCGCTAACCTCAGCCGAGGATCTAAGTAACTGCATGAAATATTTTCGGTTTTTTAAACACTACTTGCACCTGTTCTATCAGGACTTCTTCATTCGACGAGACACTTTCTTTTGGCCACTATTTTGGGACTTAGGTACGACTTTTCCTTGCAAGGGAAGTGTTCACGCGTGATAATTCTTATTGGTCATATGGATGTTTTGCCTGTTGTTTAGTCGTGTTTCGTACGTTTCAAATTCAGATATGGTCGTGAAAATCCAAGTTTACCTATACGGGATAGGATAGTTGCTATGGTTACCTTACCTGCGAATACAGGTTCTCCGCATTTTCTTCCCATTAGCTCGTGTTCACTTATTCACAGCTCAGTTCAATGAACGTGCGGGTTGTATTGACAATTCATATTTAAATTTGTCAGACAAAATTTACATTCTTTTGCACGTGGTTTTACTATATTCCCCCTCCTATATCTCACTCTGGAGAGATCCGTTTTTTTTGGTTCCTTTATGCCTCGTATGAATTTGAGGTCCATGGAGAGTACCAGGTCTCAGCTATTACTACCGATTGATTTCTAAAACGTATATATTGATTGAAGTGTAACTCACGGGAGACAAGAGCCCATCAACTATGCTTGTTCGACGTGCAAGTGGGCGTCTGTTTATCGCTCACTTTAAGTTGCAAAGACGATTCCTATTTAGTGCACATCAAACAAGTTCCTGGGGACACGCTACTCATAAAGTTGCTGAACACTCGACAGCCCAGTTTCGCACTTTTCGGGGCTCATCAGGCAGGCACGTTCCCCGAGCTTCTGTCAGCCTTATGTTCTGCTCTAACGCAAATTCTATGTGACTGGCTGGATGCGCTCATTTGCAAAATGATTCGATTTCAACGTGAAACCCAACTGATTCGGAATCGGACCTCTCGTTTACAATATCCTTAAGTTGAAGAAGATCACTAACGAACGATTCGCCTGGGATTCGGTTGAGTCTGCCGTTAAAACCAGCTTATTTTGCAGATGAGCATGTTTCCTCAGTTCCCCGTGAATTTCTACGGGTTGAATTATCCTATGTGTATTTACCTTTGCGAAGGTCAAAAATCATCCGTTGGCGGCATTGGATCCACTCTTCCAGGGCCACTTCACCTTGTTGCCCCTGATACCAATCGGCTTAGTCGTTCTGCATGCGTCCACACGCATGTGGGCAGCTCAAATGAAGATTTGTGTGGAACATTGTTGGGTATGCTGCAAATGCCGCTATGACGCAACAACGACGGATTTCACCTGTGTTTAATATGTTCGTAACAGAGCCTCTCTTTATTCACCACCGAACGTTACCTCGGTGTCGCAGCACTCCGTCTGACAGACTCCAATTAGCGCAGAAGCTACCGTACGGTGAATAACTTGTGAGGACGGTCACGTGATTTGTGTACTTTGAACAATACGACAAAGTAGGCGTCTATATTCGAAGTTCCACATGTTAGAATCTATGAGTTGGTTTCAAAATGCCTGGAGTAAAGTGTTCCGCCGGACACCGATCACAGAAATGTCCGCCAAGACAGACTGTCATGGAGAGAGGTTGTTCGGCCTTTCTTTTTGGGCTGGGTTGGGTGGGAGGATACTAGTCATAGCTAACAGGGTACTCTGTTGTTGACTATTCTAGTGTAGTAGCTTGACTTTAGAGCGCTCTTCCTTGAGCTAAGATCTTGTGATACGCAGTAAGACATTTCTGAGTACCTGTGAACTCTACTGATTTGCCTCCATACTTAAACGTTTGTCAATCTAGATTCGTCCGGCGACTCTCTTCAGAAAAAAGAGCTCCACAATATGAGTTGATGAAGTACTGCCCTGACGCGAGATTTGCCCCTCAGTAGTAACACAACACAGAAACTTATCATTTTCAATACCAGGCGTGCCACTTTCAAACTGTTGTTTTTGGTACTCCCGTTGTAGATTAGTTATCAATCTGTACGATCAGGACCTTTTATCCTATGCCGTTTAGTCTTTTCTCCCTAACTTTCACCCAGATTAATCCAGTGCTTTGTTTGCTACGACTGGTCAGGCCTAATAATCCTCCGAATCGCATCGTATTTATTCTCAAGCTACCTTGTTTCCATCCATCTTTGGGGCAAAATTGTGCGGGAATAGAACGCCAGATGACCTCACCATGGATGTATTGGTTTTTCCTTACGGTCGTTGACGGAATATCAGTACGAACTTGGCTGAACTTGACCGCAACTGGTCTCGGTCAGGGCGGCGCTAAGAGTGTGGAGTTGCTTTTTCCATTCGCCATACCATTTCGGCTCCTACCTGCCGTGCATCTCAAAGAAAGCACGAACACCGAGATGCTGGTAGGTTGCCTAAGCCTAAACAGGAGCAATCGAAAAGCCAGGGTTGGTTTCGAACCAAAACTTTCCGGACAGTAGTTTCGCCCCTTTACCCCTCAGCTTCGCATTCCTGTTCACTGCATCTGTGAATGACGGTGTCGCTCAACGGCCACAACCTCGGAAATTCTACCGGATGTTGACTCATCATTTCAGAGACTACCTTTATATAGAAGTGGTGTGTTAAGCATTTCGCAAATCTTCCGATCCTCTCCTAGTGCATTTTTGAGTTTAACTACCCAGTGTAAATCAGTAAGACAGTCTTCTACTTGTTACGCTTCAGTGGTTTAGTTGGGAAAGACTGTCTACAGCGGAAACATGTGTGCGGGCATTTGTCGCTGGGCTCTTCTACGAGCACAAATATCATGTTATCCAGTAGTTTTAGTGACGTATCTTTTTGAGCGCCATCAACAACACACATCCAGGATAACTGGAGGACATACGTGACTGAACAACAGGAGCCAGAACAAGACATAGAAACAATTAACTTGGAGAGGACGATTCCAATTTTTATTGTCAAGTAACAAACTGGTTACTGGTGTATTGTCTGTTATTTTTATTCACATCAGTCGTTTAGTAGGGCCAGTGCATTAAGAACTGTTTAGGGACGGTCATGGCTGAAGTTATAGTCTAGTTGACTGTATTACTTGGCAAACTGAAATAAAACTGTTACTGGTTTTGTGGAATCCTCGGGAAAGCGGTTGTAACTCATCGAACAAAATAAATGATCGTTTACATCTCCCTAGGTTCTGTGCTCTATGTTGCTTTTCTGTCTGGATTCTTCTCGATTGCATTACTCTGTCGGTATTCTGACTCACTGCCCACATTCGCCTCTAGATTCGATTACTGGTTCAGCATAAGGCGGATCTGTTTTCGAAACGAGCACCAAGTCCGAATGCGCGATATTTGCTTTGCGAAGACGATCCGCTTCTCGGTCATCTCTCCAGTTTAATTCGCACGTTGACTCGTGGCCTAGTAATCAGTGTAGCTGGATCCGATGAAGGTACGTTTCTTCAGTCTACTGACTACTGGCACAGTGTCCAGTAATATATCTTTGTTCAGGTCACTTTCGTGTTCATTCATCAGCAAGGGTTTTTACTACACAAAAAATTTGCAGCACATCAATAGCCACATTCCAGGTGCGCTAGATGGTGCAGTATATCAATCCCGGTTATCTCACCAGTTAGTTACAAGAAGATACTAGCAGTTCCCCCAAGCCTGTAATCTCTATTGTAACATCCGAATAAAATTTAGGCAAAGTGATGGCAAGTTTTGATGGGTGCTTATTCGCTGTTTCCAAGAAAATTAGTCTCGAGATCCGGTGTGGCCTAATAACTAATCCTCCATGGATGGTTCTTTTCTTCTTCACACAACCATTTATATTATCTCTGCGCAACCACACCACACCACGGTAGTGATTGCCAGGTCACCTATGCCTAAACTAGCGGAGGGCTTTCGTTCACAACCAGGGCCTCACTCTCAGAGGCCTAATCAGAAGCTGGTAATATTCCACACAAGACTGCCAGGACGATCCAACTTCCACTGAACAAAATGCCACAAATCCGAAACCCAAACCCGGTGTACCATGAGACTGTCAATTATAAATCGAACCGCTGCAGAACTTGGTATGATGGACTCTGCGAGTTTATACCTGAATAGGTCACGTTGGCCCGATTTCTCTTATATCGCCGGAGGTCCTAGTATTGTGTGTTTCTCAGGGAACCATTTTGGCTATCTTAGTTCAAGGGCTGTCGTTCTCAGCGGCTCCATGTAGCGCTTCTATTGCCGTTTCCAGGAGGCTGCACTAAACTATAACTGTTTAGTGATGTGTGTTGGATCCTGCGGAACAAAAGCAATGTTTTACGCTCACACTTGCTTCCATTTTATACCGGCTGTCGGTTTTTATCAATTATTTTAGTCAACTGTTCATCCATAAGCAGCATATAACACGCTTCAACGAGGGAGAGGGAAATTCGGTCACTTTCAGTGTATAACGTACTAGGTTTCTGGGTTCATGTGCTACGTGTGGTATGTTCTACAAATACCAAAATTATAATTAGTACAACAAACCTTTCGAGAAGTCCGGCAAAGTCATACGGCAGAACCACTTCCTCAACCAAGAAAGCCTTGTTCAAAATAATATCACAGGTTTATTGAGTTCATTATGTCGGCTCACTTTAGTAGGTTCAATCGCGTTGATGTCAAAATTCTCGCAGGTTTTTTGCTACAAAAACCATTCCATAATGATGACAAATAATGATTATAAAAAATCGACACATATGTGCTTGTACAAGGCATCGGCCAACTGTTTGCCGCGTTTTACGGAACTTTGGTACAGATTGGGCACTGCGTCACGTCTCACTAGGCAACTCTTCCCCACTGTTTCGTCGCTTTGTGTTTTACTGGTTTTTATTTGAATGTGACTTGCACTTCGGGGCAGAAGTAAGTTCCCACTGAACTGGCCTTCTCATGTTAAGTTTCAATCTCGAACCTTCAAGTGTCAAACACGATATCAAACGACAGTGAACACTGACCAGGGATTACCAAACTAGGCGGAGTTTTCCGAAATTCGGTTGCTTTCCAATTTTAATACGGGCTTTCAATTTGTAGTGGACACTGCAAATACAGTAGAACGTAGCTAGTGAACCGATAATTCATTCCGGAGAAAGGTTACTAAGGGCGGTCCATATTGAACAATTTTATTCGCTTTATTGTTTTTTTTTCCACCTGAACAATAACATTGCCTTTCTTTGCAGGTGGTCCCATCCTGCGATTCAACCGTGCTTTGGCCTATTTCATCTACGACCTCATTCCCCTAGTTCCTCCGATGTTTATTCTCACGGAGGTTTGGCAGTATTGCAACTCGGTGAGGATTTAGTCTTATCATTTATGGCTTCTACACTTTCAGCAATTTATAGTAAGTAGTCTATATAGCACCCGCTGGCAGAACCCTTCAAGAAGGTTCGTTGAGGAGGAGTGGGCTTTATAGGGAGTATTACGGCACAAAATTTTTCCCGTAAACATAAATACAACAATGTGACATTATTTTTCATTTTCCGATTTTGGAATGCGGGCAACATTACTTGTTATGTAAAGAACGACTCGGTCTGACGTAGAACTGTGAACTGTGGGGACTTTCTGTGTGAAGTCAATTGTTGTCATAATTGTGGGGCAGCTGCCGCAAGGCGCTGTTGTTGTATGTGAATTCTGAACACATCTTTATAGGTACGCTTCATCGCACAACCTTTTTCAGAGGTTCCCTAAATCTGGGCTGGGAATTCAAACACACGTTAACGCAAACCGAAGAGCAGGCCTTGAGTTTGGCATAAATCTGCTGCCCAGCGCTTGATAGACGGGGCGTCTGCGGCTGAACTGCTACGAAAACCGGCCCACGCCGCAGACACGCTGGAACTTCGTAGTGACTCGCCACACCTCTGCCTAATGGTTCAGCAGTTCGTACCATTCGTGAACCCACCCATATCTTCCTCAATGCACCAGGCATTGACAGTGTTCAGACACTCAGTGGACATTGGGTTGAACCGCTGCAGAAGAGACTTGTGTTGGGTAGTATGGATAGAAATCAAATTTTCCAGCGCAGGCGAAATAAATCGGGACGTGGCCGCAATCGATCGCACTCCGCAGTAGCAGCGTCGGTCCCGCTAGCGAAAGGCTGTGCGTCCCGCTCATGTGCATTATGTATTCATCATATCTTCAAGGTCATTCACTCCTGTTCTCTCTACATGCGCTTAACTCATTATGAGTGGCGAGTTCGTGAGATCAGGATCTGTGCGTCTCTCTCTGGTAGCTTTTTTGAAGAAGGTGACTGAATTGCGACTGAGTAGGTAGTCCTGTTATAGCAGATGGAGTTATGGATGCATCTTTGCACTGATTCTCGGTCTTCATTCCGCCTCTGGTTGCGGCAATTCTTACCTATAGAAGGTTCCAGATAATCGGATCGTTTATAAATATTTGCAGTTTGCTAAAATTAACTAACAAGCGATAATAACTGATTCCGGGTTGAGATGAACAATAGGAGAGGGGACTGCATCACTCATATGGACTCTTCCCCTTAATGAACTGAACGAGGAGCGCCGTCGGCGAATCGGCTCTGCTGTCTTTATGCTTACCACCTTCGTACATTTGTGTGTTCTACTCGTTTCCGTACGATAGTCGTGTGGTCCAAACACGCTTTACCTTTATTTCTACTCCTAATGTTGTTGTCGAGTGATTATCAGAGATATCTGTTTGCTTATGCAATAGCGTGCTTGCATCCTGCTTTTCACGGTATGGGAGCCCCGAATGGTCGGCAATCGCGTGTTTATGAGTTCAGCAGTCTAGAATGGACAACTGAAAGGTTGCGTGGACGATGCTCCCCATATCGCCCCTCTTCCTAAAAACAAAATGTCCCATGTGATCGAGCTTTTCGGTATTTGTTGTTAGTATGAGGAGATTTGGGAATTTTCATTTGTGATTTCGTCTTGTAAGTGAAGCCAGTCTATGCAGAAAAGCCGATAATAACTGTACAGCTGTTTCATCCCTACTAAAAAATTATCAGCAGTGTGCATCTCACGAAACTCGGAGAGTTTCGAGCCAGTGACCTCCCGGCTAGTAGTTTGAACTGTTCGGTCACGAGCGGCTGATCAGCATCATGGTTAACTCGCACTCTTCGGTATTTGATCGCATATTTCTCATAATCGATATTTCCTTCTCTTCCCGTTTGGCCGTGCAAGCACACCATGGCTGTTCAACCGGAATTATCTCCCTCCTAAACATTGTCGAGATAAACTTAAATCAAAATTGAGCTGTAAATCATTTGCCTACGTTATAATTGTTCCATCTGCAACGCTCTCTTGTTACCGAATTGGTAGCTAAAATTGGAACAGGCACGCTCATCGACACAAAGAATCGCCACCACCTTACGGTCACATTTTCGCGGATGTTGTGGAATAAAAATATTATTGCATGTTACAAACTGAAATATTCTAGTGTAATCCGTTGCAAGGTCCAGGCAGATTGAAACACGTTTTGAGTGGTCTGCGCTGTAATCTAACATCCATTCATGATGGCACCGCTGGCATTTGGAAAGTTGTGTTCTATTTAATAGGAAACCAATAACCGTAGTTACTTTCTGTTGCGACTCTAAGAAATCCAAGCAAGTTGGGCCCTATCAGAGGGTGGCCGTATTGAGGAAAAGCAAACTAATGGGATGGCTTATCTATTTCTTGCTATGCACATCGTCACAGCCAGGGTTCTCGAGCTAGCCCTAAACTAACTTAGTGTGACAGAAATAACGAAAAAGACTCTTGGAACAGATTGAAAACCAAACAGACTAGCTTTTGGGTCAAACAGTTCGTTTGCTGATACCGTAGGTGGCTAAAAATTTCCGATGTCATGTTACCTAACCATTTTTGCACTCAACATCCTGGACCTTTTTTCCAGTTGGCCGTTTCATTTGCCCCCTGAAATTAGTACTGTAATTCAGGTCATCCAGAGCTGACGACCAAACACGTCCAGATTACAGTTTGAATGACGTTCTTGCATTTGGTCCCTTTTATCAGATTGACAGTCATCTACAGTTCCTCGTATCCATGGCTACGTTGCGTTCAGATGCAGCGGAATTGGAGACTATCCTCAGTTGCAAACTGGATCTATTAAAAATTATATCTAGCCACGAGAACTATCTTTTATGGAATGGACTAACTTTCCCCGAGCTCAAGATTTGCCTGGGGTCAATTCGTGCGGCAGAGGGAGTCCTTGTTTGCTGTTCAGAGACGACCAAACCACGAAGCCTGTATTTGTCGAGCGCGGAAAACATCACAAACAAAGTAGCTTGTCCAATTTTTAACCTCGTTTCTCTGCTAATCACTGGCACTACTGACATGTGCATGAACACCGAGTAAGTCTCCGTTAGTCAAACAGCCTTCCATACAAACAATCTATATAGTTTGAGCTTGTTTCCTCTCACACTTAAGTTACTTAGCAGTGGGTAAGCAGCACTAGAATACAATACTTCCTCTTTCAAATATGTTTTGAATAACTTATACCTGCATCGCCATCGTTCAAGTGGCCCTTTTGCTCTGGCGAACTAACTGATGAGTTCTAGGGTTGAGTTGAGATTTCATCTGACCACGTTACCGGTATGCACTGTCAATTGTAGCGTAGATTTTAAGTTCGGCTATGTTGAGTACGGCACAGGTAAACTTAACTGACACTAAACTAAAGTACTCTGTGAGCACCTGGATTGTTCCGGTTGGGCGAGTGGTTATGCCCATTTAGTTGATGTTTGAGGCTAACTATGTCAAATCAGGAAGTCAGAGCGAATCACGGATCACTGGCGTTTACTACTGGGTCAAAACATCTGGAATAGCGTTTCAGCACTGCGTAGTCCCTCTCCGTCCGATAGAACATGAGTCATCGAACTTTTAAATTGCGAATGGGGGCTGCTTAGGCTTGCTGTACTGTAGAATTGAGCCAATCTTGCCTTTCCGTGAAGCCTGTTAGAGCCTGTTGATGAGCGCTCGGGAGGGTTTGTCAATCTTCACGTAGAATCCGTGATTGCTAAACCGTGGGCTTGAAATTTCGTTACATTCTCTAGTTGTGTTGTATTTGTACAAGCCGGTCGGTGGGCCGTGCTACTGCCAGCAATAGGTACACACTTACGGACGAGCACAGCATTGCCTGAGTGTTCCCCTACGTATTCGCATAGAGGTTCCCTCGGTGGCAAACCAAGCCCGCAAAAATATTAAGCATACCCCGGAGGGCTTTGTCTATGTAGAAATTGAATTAAAGCCGAAAAAGTATGTAGGCTTGCCGAATCCTGCTTGGGGTGGCAAAGAGAGGTAGACGAGAGCCATGAGAACTAGGAGTTCTGCACTAGTCGTTTTACCAATTAAGCCCTATCAACCCGCTCACGGAAGTGTTTGGGGTTTCCGGGAGTGCGAATGACCATTTGGTACGGTCAGAGCCTGCGGACAACCTGCAGTCCTGTACAAATTGTCATCAGAAGCTGATCGTAATATGATATACCTGTGTCCATGGTTGTTTAGAGAATGAACGGTGCCATGTGCCACTAGTGGAAGCTTTGCCGAAGTTCACCAGAAACGATTCTTTATCTACACAGGGCTGCATCAAGCGTAGTTGGTTGTCATCAGTGGGTACGGATGGAGTGCTAGCCTTTAAGGTTGCTCTCATCGTGTTTATGTTTGAGCGTTTACATCTGCGCCTGGTAACACATCTCTGCTACAAGTCTTGCAGGGTAGTTAAAAGCAGTCTTCCACAGATGCTGGAGAGACGCCGGTCGGGGCATAGAGAGCAGTGGAAAACATATCTGGTCGCTTGTCCGCTTGAGACCTTTGGAGCATCCTTGAATCTTATGGCTACGGTTCACCGGGTCGTAACTAATCAAACAGCTTCAGTAGGTCGGTAGACTATGGACGATACTCGCTACCTGTTCTTCCAGATGATATTGTTCCGACTCGTTCATAAAGATGCCATGTATATTTGTAGTTGGCAACATCACAGTTCTCTGATCTGCTAACACTTTCGGATATCCTCCAAAATGGAGGGAGGATAAAACGGTAAAGCGAAGACCAGCAGTATGGTTAGATAAAACGGTTTGTAGAGAGAAAGTACCTTTCGTGGTGTCTCGGTTCGGTTTTGGCGCAGGCTTGAGAAATTCATCATACTCACTTCAACTAACTTGGTAGCCTTACAATTACATAGTTTTCTAGTACAGAATTTTGTGCTGTGTAGAATAGTACGTTTAGTTTTTGGAGTTTGGTTTCAAACGCTTCAGCGTTATCCCTGAACAAGCACAAGATGCTTAAACTTTGAGATCACTTTCATCACTGGCTGTGATCATTTTTGTTTGAATACAGTCCCACACATTTGAAGATGTCCCTCCATTGATGGGGAAGTGAATGATAAATTATTTTGTCCAATTGCATGAAAGGTCTGTTTACCGAATTGCTATTCACTAGACACGCCACGTTAAACGGCAATGTGTGTTCACTAGCTGAACTGTCAACAAAATTTGCCAGTATTCAGAATTGCACAGAAGAAAACGGATGAGCCTAATTTTTGTGATAAGATCCCAGCGACCAAGCACCATTATTCAACACACATCAACGGCATGAAAGTCTCCACCTGTGTGGTGTAATAAATTCTTTCTGCATCCACCATTTGCTTGTTGGAGTTGTACTGTTGTGTACCTTGCTGTCATTCTAGTGAGAAGTTGTTAGCTACAACCAACATCTAAACTGAAAGTCGACGTCTTGGCTCCTTGGAAGTGTCACTGGGACCAGTACTTTTCCAGTTGTTTTATTCTTGGCGAACTCCTGTGCATAGTCCACTGAAAGTACAACCCTTGCAGGTAGTTTCATCACGTATAGTATTGCAGTAGCAACGGGAAATCAAATTGGCCAGCTCAGAGAACAAACCAACGACCAGCTTTCGATGTCTGTACGCTGATGAGATTGCCGGAACATTTGAGCTGTGCATCGATCTTCCGGCATTGAAACTCCATCGCGGAAACATTGCGTTACTGTCGGGAACACATGAAATATTCCAAAACTGCTTCTCAGAGTTGGCGCTGACAGTGTATTCATTGAGGTCGGTTCACGTTCAAATTGTAAGAAGGCGATTCAGCGGAGCAAATGGAGCAGCAGCTCAGAAATGCAAACAACCAACAAATGAAGACGCTGTTAGGGTTGTTCAAGAAAAGATGGCAAACTGAAAGTGTACATGAAGAGTGCAGAACTTACTTCCAGAGCGCATTTTTGCACAGTTCCATACGGGATTGTCAAAGTTTCTGCTAATTACGTATTGTGAATTCATTTCATACAGTCAGACTGCTACTTTCATGGTGTCCATTCCGTTACTTATGAGCCCAATGGTGACTGTTTGGTTTCGAAATACGGTTTAATTTTTCGCTTGGCCTATGTAATGAATGGCGAGAAGATAGACAAACTTCATGTTAAAGCTTGTAGCAGTTATTTCCCATTTATATCTTGCACTTGAGTTGATTTTCTTAGACCTTGCAAAAATGTGCGGAAAATTCAGTGGGTAATCAGTCAGCACCAGTTCCTAGTCTCATATTTTAGTGTCTTATCAGGAGTGTAAGATATGTTAGTTCGTGATGGTTTCGGGGAAGCTAATGTGGTTGGAGCACTTATTACCAGTTTCATTGAGACGCCAATCAAACAACTAAACAAACCTTCCAATGAGGTTAAAATTTTTTTGTTCCGTCTGACGGTTTGTAAAATCAAAGCACGAGCAAATTGAAATATTGATTCTTCTCGTTTTGGACTGGAATTGTCCTGAAATAGCATCAAGGGTAGAAGGTTTGTAACATCACCTGTAAGTGAGATCTTTCTGGGAACTGGTCATTCAAGGCGACATTCAGTCCGCATGTGGACTGTAAGGGTCAGTGACATTATATATGTATGCTGTCTAGGTGCTGCTAACTTATACTAGCTGTGAACCGCTGTCTGTTTAAGACGCGCTCGACTCAGGAACTACAACTCCGTTGAACATGCATAAAAGGAGTCTGACAACGTTTTTGCGGGTGTATCCACGATGACCTCCGCCGGTCGTATACCTGTCGGCGATATTGGTTCTTATTTGTTAATATTATCATGGGTTGGATCGCGGTGGTCCGTGCACGTATATTACGTGGTGTCTGACCGGAAGGATTACTTAGTCCAATCTATTTACATCAACGGTAGGCCGGTCGTTATCTGGAAATTTTTGTGATCACATAGGTTTTTAATATGCACGCAAGCGCTGTTTGAATGTACTGCCCACGTTCAGGGTTTGAATCATCCGTCACAGTCTTCCCTGACTATTATGAACTTTATATGATCTCTTCTGTTACGACCCGTCCATCTCCAACAGCCTACCTAAAGTGCAACAGATGGCAGTCACGTTGTTGTGTGATCTGTTTGGACTGCATGAAGTAGACCCACGTATTTCTGGTCAACCGGACGCTCACCTAACCAATCCAAGAAAACCAACGCTATGTTCGCTGTCACAGGTTGCCACCCTCTATTTGGATTTGTTGGACCTTGTTGATCAGTGGATGGAAAGGCTTATCACGACGTGGTCCTTTTTCGAGGTGGAACGTCCTTCAAGTGTGGGTGCCGCACGACGTGCAAGTAGCACACCCATGTTGGACATTGCGTCCGAAAAAGATGACTCGATGTCTGCTGAAAGCAGCTTCCTTAAATCTGTCGTGCATAGGAAGAAAAAAGTAAGTATTCAGTCATACACTACTAACTGATCACTTTACTATTCAGACCTCTCGGGGCTCGAAGGACACCATATTCGGGGAGCGCTTCCTATGGCCAGCGAGCAGACGTTCAGGGATGCCCAAAAAGCCATCGGATCTGTCACGCTTATCTGAAGCAAAGAATGACTTGTCCAGCATGATGCTTGAAATGAACACTTTCAGAAAATGGCTACTTGCATCCTTATGGGTGTTGCGTTACTCAGAAAAGTCGCTGCTTGTCCGGTGGATATCTGATTTAACGCCGGACTCTCGAAATCGGCTCATCACTATCGTCTACCTGGCACTAAGCACTTTCAGAAATCGAGTGAGTGATTTGCCTCATCTTTCCGACAAATTGCTTATCCATACAGTGATTATTCTCAGGGTAAACGCCCAAAGGATTGAACCATCATGCGGCGAATTCCCCCTTAACGGGATTCAACCTCCCTAACCATGCATTGGTTTAAAACGATCTCACCTATGTATCTGTGTTGATTTTTTTCATTCGTTGGTATTTTCTGAAAGTTGTGGACCTGTTGTGGAATTTTTTCACCCTCACAGTATTTGGCAAAACGATTGCCTGCTGTTACGTCGAATTTCTCCTGGAGTCGAGTTGTTTTTTCCCTGCATTTTCTTCGGACTATCGGTCACATACAAGCTGATCTAGGTGTGCAAAAACGCACCTAGATGTTGCGACAATTCGGCAGCTTTCGTTACCCAATTTTCATCGTAATATGCACAGTACACTAGAAGCATACGGATGAGTACTGCAATCAAAGCGAAGCTGCCGCTTGATAATCTACACTTGGCCAGTTGATTAGAATTCTTTATCGGTTAATCTGCTGTGTCGGTGAACACTAGTCACAAAGAAGATAATGGCTTGACGTCGCAGTCATTTTAATCATAAGCAGCAACCAAATGACTTACAGTCAAGGCTTGGCCCTAGGAGTCCCGTGTGCGTGGTTTTAGTACTTCTAAACTATGCACGTTAACAGCTTCTTCCGAGGATGCTGTTTCTCTATCACTTCATCACTTTTTGTCAGAAATTTCAAGATTGCACTTGAAAAACTACTGGTGCAAATAGGCTGGTAAAATTCCCGGCACCTGTAATGTTAACATGATTATGTCGATGTTTCCCAGACCAGCTCAGATAGAACAGGGAATTTTATTAGGAAGACAATCCAATTATGGGTTCAACGCAGGATCCTTTGGGAATGGATTAGCGCAATCCTATGTAAAACTTGGGAACTAGGGCTGTCGCCACGAGAAGCCTTTCAGCTACTGTGAATTTATCTTCGTGTGCATCTAACCATTTGTTCGTTATTGTATACGCAATATACATTGTACGCCGAATAACACCCGTCCAGCCTCTGTTACACCCTGAAAAGCTTTAGTTGGGCGTACACAATAGAATGTTGCGCGGTCACATGTGCTTTCCTCCTAAGGATGCATACACTAGGACAATATCAGACCGGATATGCAGTTCCTTCCGATGGCGGTTTAACGAAGCAACAGGCGTTTGGCGCTTGGCGCTGCGATATCTATCTTTCCGTACGAATTAATTGGTCCGCTACGCCTGTGCGCTCTGAAAATAATAATTTAAAAATATCAACGCATTAACCGGGTTAGCGTGAACCAAAATGGGGGATTGATCCGTAGGAAGTGAAATGAATCTACGTACTATCTACTTTCACCCTCTTCATACGTGAGAATTTCGGAATGTACGGTGTAGCTGTTGGTTCTTAGATTTGAATGAATTGAATGATGACGAAAAACAACGGCGCAGTTGAGGACCAAAGAAAGAGTGTTCAAGAGGGCGGATATCTAGTGAGAGCGCGCGTTCAACATCTGAACTTGCAAGAGTTCATGTGTGCCCGGGGTCATTTTGTACTGTTGCACGAATGATCAAGGAACGGGATTCTCGTCTCCGTTAATGGTTGGTCTGCGTTTTACTTTACGGTATACGGGTTTGGTTTCTATTATTGCAAAACGGGCAGTCAGGCTGCGCGGAAATGAATTGCCCAGTAAGGTGGGTTGGAATGATCGGTTGCTTGTGCTGGGCAAGATTTGATGTGTTCCAAGATCCTAAGATGCAAGAACAGGTTCTCTAGTGTGAAAAAATTGTAGTAGGCCTTTGGCGAAGAACGCATGCCAGTTTTCGATGGTCTGCGTGCGCATGTTTTGTGGATGCACCTTACTGGTTATGACTGGAGAATTCAGACGATGAAAACAATCCCTAGCATGTACTGTTTGCATAGACTGATTTTCAGTCGTCCCGGATGTTCTCGTCGGAAGCGACTCCATTCCGATTGGGGCGAGGGAAATCTCTTTATCGTTCTGTCCAAACGCGAATCACTGCAACCCATTATGTGGGCTACATTGTTGTCGGTCTGAAATTTAAGCATTGAATGATTTCATTTTGTCAGTTGTACTGTTTAAACCACGCCTGTGAAATGTTAGATGGTCCCCATTATCTTAAACTGAAAGCTTATGTGAGAAAAAGCACGATAAGGATTTCTTGTTTCCTTTAAGTTTTGTTGTCATGACGACCAGATTCATCGATGAGTTCAAAGCACATTTAGTTTCATCTGGAACACATCGGCAATGGGATTTCACTGTGAATTTCCCTATCACTGCGACACCCTATGTCAATTTTAATTTTTGTCTCATCTGAATTGGATAAATTAAGTTGTCTCGCACAGCAAGGACTCTCAGGTGCTTGACGATATATAAGTGCTCAGTGTCTTATAATCATTTGTAAATGTTCTAGGGCCTCAACTTCTACAGTGTACCGGCATAATGCATGTTGAACCGATTACTGTCTGAGCCTGCCTGATAGAAGGGTTTTGGTTGCACCGGAGTTCGAATACTTTGATTCTTGCGCTTTCGCATGCTGTTGTTAATTTTTCGTCCAGTTTCGTGCAGTTCAGATGTCACACTAGCCATAGCAACAAGAGAGCTTTACTATTTGGTGGGATGGTTGCTTCATGGAACGTATGAGCCGTTGAAACCCTTTGGATGCATATGATTCCCATGTATTTTACGGTCACTGGTGTTTTGAAGAGGAAAGGACCGTTTTCTGTTGTGTCGGAGCCAAACCCAAACAACTATGCTGGATGGAAACTGCTCATAAGGTTGCTGGATACTCTTCGGCAGCCCATGATCGGTTTCGCTCTTCTTGCAACTCATCACGTAGAGCTGGATGATTTTTACCGCGTGTTAGAAGGTAGATTATGTTTGGCCCCTGGAACAAATACTCCTCTTAGTGAGAATGCCTTCATAGTAATCTCGCGAAAAACACTCTAACTGGCCTCTCCCGGTTCTGATTACCCCTTTATTTTGTGATTCATATGAGACAGGTAGGGGATGAATTTCGCTCATTCCTACCGTGTGAGTAAATAAACTAGTATATTTGACTTTCAAGGTTTCGAGTTACAGTAATCTACTGTGCACGATGATCCATTGTGAAGTGGTCATTTGTATTAGACCTTAGCTTGAACTCTGGAACAGGCTTTTTCCTATCTTTACAGAAACTCTCAACTTGGCTGATGCTACCGTACTGAGACTTCGTTTTACATTTATTCGGAAATGTGCTTTTAATCCTCATGTCTAGTTTGCCAAGCACTGGAACGTTTTGAGCTGTTTTTATGTATGTCTGGGGCCTGGTCAAGTGTGCCGTTGGTACGTGGATGTGTATTCCCTATGGTATCATGGTTACCCATGCGAATTGCTGGGGACGTTAACTCATTTTAACTGCGACTAGATGTATTCCATTTGTCCGTGTCTAATACAGTCGTTGTTTTGCATCGGACAACCACATAGCCTTATGAAATATAATAACGACCAGTTTTTAAAAGTCTTCTCGATTCGACCACTATCTTGAACATATTTAGATTTACCGTCGTATGGCGTCCGTGTTCAGCGCAAAAACAGAATTGCACCTAACCGTTGTATCTAAAGTACGTTTGGTAATGTGTTGGAATATTGGTAGCTCGGGTGCGATAATTGCCAAACTCGGCAAACAGATCGACAGCCACCTGACAAAGTACCAATTAAAGCACGTTTCTTGTGAACCAGCAAGTGCATATACTTTACAGAGAGTACTGTCTCTTGCGGGTACTTATTCTTTTCGGCACCTCACCTGTATTTTACGCTACTATTTTATTATGAGAATCTCGCTGCAAGGTGCTTCGGTATGATTATGTTTCGGCGGATGTATACATGAGAAGCACGGTTGTTTCCTCTCAGTGTTAAACGACTCCGTGGTAATACAACCAGATTTTGCGTTTTTTTTAAAACCCATGACCGTGTGCGTTACTATGCGAGGGGATCAGCTGTTCCGACTCTTCCGTAGCTAATCGTTGGTTAATTCTTTCCTTCGTTTTACGCGATCCTTGGTGAGCACTCGCTTTTCAATTGTTTTTGCACGATAGACAAACGCCATTCCTTGTGATACGCACATGGAATTCCCTGCACATCAACGTTTGAAACTACCTGGCCAACAACCACACGGAAAACGTGAGTCTGTCACAAAACTGAGCCAGTTTCCTCTATCTTGAATACGATGCTAGTCGTACAATATTGGTAACCCTTCATCTGGAGGGATTCGATTTAGTTGTGATAGAGTTTGAAAGAACAATTCAACTAGCACATGTAAATCGCAGTCCACCTGTAACAGTCACCAGTCTGGTCGACGACTGTCGCTCCAGAAGCCTGAGTTGTGTGAAGGATGAGGTTGCCTAGTGCTACACTACTTACATGTGTAGGTTGGGATAGATCTACCATCTACCGTTACATGGAAGATGAAAACCCGTTGATAAGGGGTCTTAAGACGAGCCAGTTGGGACCGAAAAGGGGCATTCACCCTAGGATATTGGTTGCTGCAAGAAGGTTTCACTATTCCGTTTATCTGCCATGCACCACAGAGCTGTTTTGGAAAGTTGTGACTCCAAGAACCTCATTTTTTGACCAAATAATCCACTATGTACCGTTCGCGCGTGGTTCGACACATACAATGTTTGCTGGCGAACTGATTGCTTGTGTATGATAGGGTGGACAGGAAAGTTGACTTTTTTTTCTATTGTTTGATTTTTACTTGTTCAAAGGTTCCTATTATACTCAGATTGGATCAACACCACTTAGTGCTCTACCGAGTCATTTCTATTTGCCATCAGTATTTCAGTTATTTTTGAAGTAATCGCCGATCGCGCTCAAATGATAG
The DNA here is from genome assembly GCA_004794785.1 of Opisthorchis felineus. Taxonomy (NCBI): domain Eukaryota; kingdom Metazoa; phylum Platyhelminthes; class Trematoda; order Opisthorchiida; family Opisthorchiidae; genus Opisthorchis; species Opisthorchis felineus. Next base: position 833,933 of record SJOL01009403.1, on the reverse strand, counting down.
TGAGGTACCATCGGTGTTGTTGTCTGTGTCAATGATGTCGCTTTTGATGATGGTAACCTTTTAAGATCCAGGCCGATCGCATCATTTGTTTAAATCAATGCGGTTTCGGTATTCTTTTTTTATCAGGCCTCAGTGATCCTTGTAGACAATAAATAGTGTTTCACAATTCACCATGGTACACTCATTCAAAGCCCTAAGTACAGATTCGCTTCATGTTACTACAGTATTCAGACAGTCAGGCAACAAACGTTCTCTTCGAGCGCGCAGTCGGGACCCGTCTACGTGGTCGGTGTTCAATAATTCTCGCCTATCGCATTCACCTTCTGACAGCGCACTGCTGAGTGGTTCCCACTCACATGACCTACCGTCAATGCAGATCGACCTTACCGAAGGGCCGCCTCCTGAACAGAAGAACGAACCATCTGTTCCATCGTGGTTGGCAGGCGAGGTGACACTTGCCGTGACGGAAATACTGGATCGCATTATATCGGTCAGTTTAAAACAAACTCGTCTTATGAGTGGAGCGCAGATCAATGTGCCTGGATTTACCCTATCCTTCGTCCACATTCTTCATTTCCTTCTCTTTTGTCTCCAATAAGCAAACGCACAACTTCAAAACTGCTTGGGTTCCATCAAAACTGTTGGGTATACGTTTACCTCAGTAAATCTTTCACTCATAATCTGTTCGATTGTCGAAATCCGGACCTGATAGATACGTTTCACATTGGTCCACCGCCCGTTTATCTTGTTTTTGCGGGGCCCGTTTAGTCAATATGGAGTAACAGCAACCTTTCGTTCTCATTGTCCTTTGAAGCGAATCACTTCTACTTCAACAGTCGGGATCACATTTAACCGAATTCTTCACGAGTTTTCGTGGGCCACGACCAGTGTTTCTAGTGTGATCAGTTCCTTTCTCCTTTGTATTTCTACCAGGCTGCATCCAGTTTATTCGTTTTAATGTCGAAAAACGCTGCATTTCGCTCACTTTCATGTCTAATGTTTGTCTTTTGGCCAAGAAAGTCAGTTGCTGATAGTTGGACGTATTGTTTCCATACATGCACAGGGTCTGTGGGATATGGACGTTGACTGTGGTCAGCCTGGCGTTTCTCTGCTTCACACAGCAAGTTCTACTTTTGACGGCCTCATTCCCTACCGTCGGAAGAAGGGCAATGTGGGCACAGCCTCACTACTGGACACTATATTACGCGTCCTGTTGTATGGCTTGAGTTTGGAACAAAGCGAATTGGCATCAAGCCGTCTGTTGTCCAGCTTGAGCTATGTGATTGGAAAAGTAAGTGAAATGTTTCGACGTAAATCACTACTCATAAGGTCGCTGGAAACTCTTGGACAGACCACGGCCAATTTCGCTCTTCTTAGGCTTCATCAAGCGGGCGCTGTCCCCGAGTTTCCAATAGACCTTATGTTTCAGTTGAACCCAAATGGCACGAAATTCGACTTATACACTCACCGGCATACCAGTTCGTTCTTGGTGGGGGGATCACATGGAATCCAGCTGAATCTCTCGTCTATGGTATTCTCAAGTGAAGTGCTACTGGCGCCGTACTCCGAGATATTTATTATGAGCGAGCAAGGAGGATAAACTGAATATTTACCTAACAGATGTACGGTTTTACAGTTTATTGCGACTGGTATGTTTCGCTGCGATATTTGATGCACCAGGCTTACATAACAGTGACTAAACAGATAATCTTTTGAACCCCATGGATACTGTACCCAAGGTCCCATGATCATCGCGAGCTGATGAATATCGTGTATGTATGTATATGTATCGTGGAATTCACTGAGATTTTAAGAGTTACTGGAAGCCATGTATTATATTTGATATTAGGGGTAGGCGATGGATTTTGTCGTTCAGGAGACGGGACATTTGCGGCGATATTCGTCCTGTGAGTTTGACATTACTTACTAAGTTGTGTTGATGACACTATGCCTAATTTTTGGGTGAACAATTACTCAAGCACCTGACGTTATCGCTTTTATTTCATACTATACCTTATGATGAATGACTCCCGTTTACGAACGAAACGGCTATAATTATCTTGACTCGCGGTAGTCAAAGTTCAGCGGTTAGGACCGAGTTGAACGCATGGTGGGTCCAGTCTTTAGCCATCAACATATATCATAAAGGAGTTGGAACGTCAGATTTGTGTACGCTGACCTTGATTACCAAGTTGATTCAACCCTGTCTTCATAATGCAGTCTTATTGCGAGAAAGCAGTTATTTCAGTCGGTATAAGGGCCTTAGAGTCAATTAATGTGCGTGAATACTTTCTGTTTAGTACCTTCTTTCTTGAGCTGTGTTTACTAACCATAGCCTAGCTTGCTAGCCATAACCATCCTGGTACGCTACGATAGGCTGTAAGGCACCAAAGTCAAATTTGGGCGATTTATTACCACTTGTACTCGGTGGGATATGATGTCAAATTTTCTTGAAGTAATTACTTTCGGTTTTAATTTTTCCGAGTACCTTGCTGACGATTAGTAAATACTTTGGAGTCTCACCGGTGAGACTTAATTTCATTTGTGCCGGAGAATGGTGGGTTGAAATACATTCCCACTGGTGATGTTTTTTCTGTGTACATTCGTCTGACTTGTAATCCATCTTCACTTTGGGAATCGCAAACCGGTAACATGTTTAGTGTCTCTTTTCGAATTGAACTACAGTTCCCATGCTTCGTGTTTGAAGACAGTCCCGAACTACTGGCTACTTGTATGTATCACTTGCTTACGTTGTGTGCGATGGATCGGACAGAGTTGCGTACCGAGGCCGTCAACATGTTGTACAACCTGTTAAGGAGCTATTTCCTTCTAACGAAGGTGAGCGAGACCCTAGTTGATGTGAGAGACTCTTATTTGCTTGGTTGACTCCGTAATTTTACAAAGTTTTTTTTGTCTTCAATTGTTCGGAAAACGTTTCGTTGGTCTCTGTGGCGAGTCATCACGACATGGCAACTGAATTGCAGGCAACAACTGCCCTATAGTTGTGTTGGTTGCGAGTTATGTAGGCAATAAGCCTCCTTGTCGAGTATGAGTGCCTGGAAACTAGGAGCGGATTGGAGCGACATAAACTGGTTATTTCAAGCGTCAATCCTCAGGATTCTATAATTTCTCTTTTATAATTGTTAGTGAGCTCTAGGACATGCACTAGATTATCCAGGATGCTGTGTTTGGCTGCGTACGTTAAAATAGTGGTCTACTTGTGGTGTTTTTACAAGTCGCTGCGTCAAATACACCAGTCCCGTTATTATCAAATATGAAAAGATCTGAAGCGTAACGTGGCCTTTGCCGGGTACGTTTGATTGGGGAATATCATAAACGAGAGGCGATTCATTTTGGTCTGCCCTTAACGCCATGCTTGTCTGTCCAACTCCGTGTATGACCAGTTCGATGTCCAAGTGAGGAACAAGACTGACGGAATTTCGGTGATTACATCCTGCCTGATAAGCTCCCAAGGGGAGAAGCTAGTGAAGGGTTGTCACAGTAGTAGTACTATCCAAACTCGCTCTTTCTTGATAGTTCATCATCAGATCGCCTCCCTTGTTTTGGTTGTCATAAACAACCTTGCATTTTTCAGTCAGGTTTCAGGCAGTGGTCCCTGAACCTTTGTAAGTTCATCCTGGATAATGTATACCTATGAAAAACTTCCTAACTAACTGTTTCTAATTCCTTTAATGTACTCTAGGTCGTCCACATGGGAGCAGTCCCAAAACTCTCCGAAATTATTACCTCTTGTTTTTTTGGTGGTGATGCAAGTTCACTTCTTTTTCTGGACCCTATTTACTCTCTCAGAATTTAGCTGGGCCTCGAGTACATCTGTGCACGGCATTCACCTTGTTGTTCGCCCCAATAGACAAGTTGAGCGGTTCAGATCAACCTCTGCATCCGGTACGACTGGAGCGAGTTCCATTCGTCCAACGGCATCGCCTTTTGCAGTTCTCACTGACAAATCTGTTGAACCAGGCACAGAGCGATCCGCAGTTTTTCGCCGATCGCGGATCCAGTCAGTCAACAAATCAAGCAACCGCCCTGCTTTTTACTGATCTCCCGAACGACAGTCCTGCCAGTCTTGTTGCCAACCCCGTCTTTCAAGCCGCCTATGATGCATCTGCTCTGAGTTTTCCGGAAAAGATTTTCCGACTGGTACAAGATTTACGAATGTTGTCCGAGAAATCGGTGCTACTCTGTTCAAATTTAAATGTTCAACATAGCGCGATTGAGGGTATTTCCGAACGGCTATTCCCTGTCATCGATGTGCTGTTTGCAATAGCTGAGAGATGCCGTGCCTTGCCGGAACTCCGTGTTTTCTGGTTAATACAGATGGCTGAGCAGCATTATGGGGTACGTCAAGTGCTGTAGTACTTTGGATGTAGACAAATTAGGAAAATGGCACACACTCCTCGGAGGTTGTGCTATCTGTATCCGGAGTTCATTTGTATATCTACACCTTGTGCTGAAGAATGTTACTGTTCTGTCTAGCACTTGGGACTTCATCGAGTCTCTATTTTCAGAAATTATGTGTGTATTAGTCTACACAGTTCTGTCACTTTATTTGGTTTATGGGCGGATGAGAAAAAGCCAGTTGTTAGTCCGGCTTTCATCAACTTGCAGTCCCTGCCAAAGTTCTTACTGACATCATTAGTGGTATTGTCTTTTAGATGGGTAAGCAACGTATCTACAATGTGTACCGTACGCCGCCACACGGTTTCACTGATGTACATCCATGATTTTCAAGACGCCGCTTTCTATATAGCTTCTCAATCCTAGCGGTCCTAGCTCGGCGACTTGGAGACATATCTCTCCTGCCGGTTCCCTCAAGTTGAGACTCACTCACTATATATATATATAT
>SJOL01009403.1:722303-828853 GCA_004794785.1 Opisthorchis felineus | reverse complement strand
ACATGAGGCGGCCTGTGTGCAGCACATTCAGTTGAAGAACATCATAAACGAGAGACTCACTTGAGTCTCCCGTGAAAACCAAATTGATTTGCAAATGAGTGTATTTGTCGAAATCAGTCCAATTTGGGTTCAAGTAGAACATAAGGTTGACGGAAACTCGGGAACTGCGCCTACCTGATGAGCCCCAAGAAGGGCGAAACCGGTCGTAGGCTGCCGAAGAGTTTTCAGCAAAATTATGTGTAGCGTACTACGTCTATATAGTGAGGTTAACTCCGTGTAGTGTGATGGAACTTGGCGAGGCACCAAAGGGTAGGCAACTCTGCTCTGCGTTTGGCAATACGACACAAGTGTACGCAAAAAAAGGACGCACATATTTCGTAATTTTCCATTCGGTGGACAGGTGAAGAGTCCTGTAGCTTCATCACATTTTGACACTGATATAGTTGGTACTCGTTCGCACTCTAACATTAGTCGACGAGGGTCCAACAACATCTCGACTGAGCTGAATGTTCATGATTTCACATTCGAGGTTCAGGAGCGTCTTGTTTCTCATGACTTGTTTAACTGAGGGTGTGGACCAGCCACAGAACTAAACATTACCGAGAGATTGAGCTCCTTAGTGTTAACTGGGAAAACTAGTCTAAACTCTACTGAGTCCGCAACGCATGGTAGATCTTATCGTCTTTGTAATGCACGCAAGCCACAAGACTACCTCTGTACACGAAAAGTGAATCTGCCATTCTCACTATGCAGTATCAGCAATGGGCGCGGGAGGCAACCAGTAGAAGTAAACTTGGCTTTTGAACATCCAGACTCACAACACCTGAGCAGAAATCATGCAAAATAGTGTTTGCGTTTTCCGACTTCTGGAAGGAAATGATGATCCCCTTTGGGGAACAAAAGTTCCAGATCGACCAAAATTTTCCGGCTCTTTTTGAAGGTTTCTGGTTTTCTCCCATCAATCCAATGATTAATTTGGCGGGACCTGGACAAAAGGGTCGTTTAGGGGTGGGGGACGCTTTCTAGGTTATTTGCGACTTGAGTAGTAAACAACCAATGGAGCTGAAAGGCAGCGGTGACTTGATAAAGAAGTGTTTTTGCATATCATAACATCTAACGCTGCTATACGAAGAACTGAAGCAAGAAGTCGCAAGAATTTGGTCCACTTCAAACTGGATCGCTGTTGGCTCAGTATGAAATTCTTATGCGTTTCGCATGGGTCTTCACTGAATACTATGGTCCCTAGTGCCATTGTTTTTATCGGCTTGTAAGCGTCCCTTATCTGGCTTTCTATTCATTCTTTTCAGTATGTTTAGGAGAGTATTTTTGTGCCCAATTTATCGCAATCATTTAGTATTTTCACTAAATTTATCTGAGTTGCATGATCCTCATCAGCTTCCTGTTAATTTGATAGATGTCAGGGTTCGACGAAGCTGCCCAATGTCTAACCCACGCGGCTGCGATCATCGCGGAACACCTGGTCAATCGAAACCAGCTCGCCGATGGTTTCCCCTCATTTGGATGTGCTGATATTTCGGAAGCTGTTGAGAATGTAAACGTTCTGGAAGAAAGTTGTGCCTGTGGTCCACTTGGAAGTGGCGTGATAGAGCCCTGCTGTCCGTCGCCTGCTTGGGTCCCTGAGCTTGTCGGTCCCGTAAACACATTGGACACATCTTGGTACTTTTCTCCCGCAGGTTGGGCAGGTCTTGTTACCTGGGCTGCAGAGTCTTTTGCCAAAGCAGGACGGCATGAGCTAGTTCCACGACTGTATGCCAAACTAGTTCCTGTGCTGGAAGCCCTCAATCAGTACTCGCAGTTAAATGTGATTCATGGAAAAATCAAAGAGGCGTACACTACACTTGAGCAACACCAGGTAGGAGTCAGTTTGTACTTTGGAATTGATATTTAGTCCTGCAAGTGAAGCTAACCTATGCTAAAGAGGCGGGAAGCACTTTAGACCTGTTTCGTCTTTATTGGAATCATCAGAAGTGCGCATCTCACGAAACGTCAACGAGTCTCGAACCCGCGACCTCCCGGCAAATCGTTTGAACACTTGGCCGTTGGCGCATAAGCGGCCGATCAGCAATATGATTAACTCGTACTTAGAGAGGATATAGCGCCACTCATCATTCAACAACGGAAACCACATCACGTGGTCACGTATTGACTGGCTGCTCGAGTGACGACTTCTCAGAAAGAAGTTTCACTCAGTCCAATTTGGGTCCAAGTATAACATAAAATTGGCGGAAACTTGGGGACTGCGCCTACCTGATGAGCCCCAAGAAGGGCGAAACCGATTGTGGGCTGTCAAAGAGTTTTGAGCAACCTTGTGAGTAGTTTCCTTTATGAAGTTCCACTCATCTTGTGAAAGTATTCTTCCTCTGAGCTACCTGTGGATTGGTGGTAGTGTGAAGAGATATAGTGATTTTTAATTGAGATTGGCTGTGATTGGCTCCACCTATGGGACAAAATCCAAATTGAAAACTGCCAGATCTGCTTGCGCCACCATCAGATTTGTACTTTGTTTTTTTTGTCTGATCTGTTCCTTGCACTACTATTTGCTGCCAGGCTGCTTCCATGCTTTTGTACTTGCGACATACTAAGGTTCTATATGCACCCCTTTTTCTCATCTACAGCGGAAAAGACGTCTCTTCAGTTCTTATTTTCGTATTGGATTTTACGGCGCGCTATTCGGTACTAACGATGGAAGCGAATACATTTATAGGGAACCCCCATTAACCAAGTTACCGGACATCACTTTACGAATCAGAGTGAGTTACTTTTTGTGCTCCAGCCGGTTGGTGAGTTTGATATTGAAAGTAAACTTTATGTGTTTGTGACGCTACTTTGGGTCTTCGGAGAATATGGGTCAACGCACTGATGTTTTGCGATTTCGACGGGAGCTGCTAAGCACCGAAAGGCACATTAGGCTCTTCACGGATTACCCTGTGTATGGTAGCTTTTGCATCCATCGAAGCCTGTCACACTCCGAATCCATATGTTGGCTGCGGTCACTGCTGTCAGATAACTGTATTCTGGGATGATAACTTCATGTTTTAATCATGTCGTTAAATGGGGTCTGATCGTTGAAATAAACAACAGTGTTTGCGTCTTGGGTAGATCGGACACCATTAGCAAACAATTCCAAGTTCGTATACACAGCCATGGAGGTGACCAACTAGGCTATTATCTAACCCGTCCGACACAGATCTTTTAAAGTAGCTTCTGGCATATTGATAGATTCGCGAAGTTTTTAATAAACACTCGTTATTTTGCATCTTTGAGGACACTTTTGAAATCAAAACGCTACTAGATTAGGAGCGCACACGTGCAAAAGTTGGTCTCACTCGCTGCGTACATGGTAATGTGAGAATGGCTCACAATACGTCCAAACTAACTACAGGATCACCGGTGGTTTTCGGCAGCATTCGCACTCATTAGTTTTTGGTGAAAATTTCCGTCCAGAGTGTATCAGTGTATCGGCATAATGGACTCATTTAATGGTCATCAGATCCTGTTACCTATGTCATTACAGGTGAAGAATTTTCGTGCTTTATAAACAGTGCCGAAATTTACTACGATCCTCACTTTTTCCTCACAAATTCAAACACATGTGCTCGTATTCGGGCGCAAGTCGTAATAGCGGGTGGCGGATGAATAGACTAGCACAGCCAAATGGTCGTTTTAGAGATGCAGTCGGTGCGGTGCTATTCAGAAAATGACTGAAATTTATTGGTAGAGGGCATTGTTACTGGGATATTTCTTAGTTAGGGTCAAATCGACAGTTTTGGAACCAGAGCATAAACCATAGTGAGTAGCTCAGCCATATGAGTCTTTCTCCCTCAATGGGATTCATCTGGCCTAGGCCTAAGCTGATAGCCTAGGGACGATAGTTCAGCCAAACAGTCTTCGCCAGTTGTTGGGTTCTTTAGAGCAAAGTACATCCTTTTATCCTAAATGTTTCTGTCAATTACTTTTTCGAAGGGATGAGATTGCAGTTACAGACCGAAAATTGTCTAACCAAAGGGTATTTACTCTTGACAGAACTTCGCCCTATAGGAGTGGATTCACTGCCTTTCCGCGTTCGATACTGCATCTGACCAGTTACCATTTTTGTGCACGTTGACTTAGATCACTTGTCTTTGCTTTAATTCTACGAGAATTGTTATAGATATTAAACCACTCCATCGGGAAACTACAAGGGAGATAATGAACTAAACACGTTGCCTTGTGGAATTTTACGTTGTCTTTTGTCCCAGAGATTGGTTTTGCGTCCGCACAGGTTAACCTTTCCTTCCCACCTGTCCAATCAAATGGATGCGTTTGATTTTCAGGTATTACACTGTTGTTTAGGTGCGGTGTATATGGAGTAAACATTTGCCTAAGCTTTGCTGCTTTCTTCCTTGCAACCTACATTTCGTGCTTCGAAGCGTACGTCAGTGTTTCTGTTGTCGTAACCTTTATGTCGTCAGGCACTTTTCATTGTTCTTTGATGTGAAATGCCGGAATACCGAAACAGTTTGTCGTGTGCCTCGAAAGAACGCACAACAAACGTGAACTAGGTGGTCTTTTTCTAGGTCCACACGTACCTACGCTGCATGTGTGATCCTCCAAGATACTCGGTGGGTTTAGTGTCTTTGGGCCTGTCTTCCACATAGATATGTGATTGTCCTTCAGAAAGTCGAACCCAGTCGCAACCGTTTCTCAACTCATTTATTCCCACTATCTTTTGAAGGACTACTATGCTAACAAGTTTGGTGAGGATCGGGTGGTTGTGTTAAAGGACGCAAACGTTGTTGATACCAGTACATTGGATCCAGACAAAGTGAGCTTTTATCTTCCTTTAGATGGCTGTTTTTGTATATGTCTATAGCTCTGTAATCTTTTGCCATATTTTCAGTATGTGACTTTGTTTATTATACATTGAACCAACGCCGAAGCATTGGTGTTTACGTACGCCTACATGTGACCGAGGTTTGTTCCTCATGGTATTACTGTGTCAAAGCTCTTGTCTTCAGGTCATATCTGTCCCCTGTTGCTCTTCGCAACCCCAACAAACCAAGCGAGAATCAATGATGGTTGACTACGTTGGAACCAAGCCTCTTATGCATAAATAAAATAATAATACTCGTTCAGCTGTAACACCCTTTCGGTGCCATGCCACCCGAAGGAAGCATGAAGGTAGGTTGCCCAAGCCTAGGCAGGGGCAGTCGGGATGCAGAGGTTGGCTTCGAACCACGGAGCTTCCGGTAGGTAAGTACGCGCGTTAATCATTGAGCTATCTCGAGCTCTTATGCATAGTGCACGCCAGTCTTTTCTTCAAAAGTCAACTAAACTTTTCCTTTTCGCCGGAAGGCCATCAGGTCGAACAGTAGTACAGTTTTCTTAACAGTAGCGCCGATAGACGGATAGATTACTTTTTACCACTTGTGAAGACTCTAACGGTCTCACCCATATCAGTGAACTAGCGACATCTACGAGTTTTCATGTGGCTCCAAGCCAGTCATTTTATTGAGACTTGTTGTCTTTGCGAGCAACTGTTGTAGTTTGTATCATTTTTTTGTATTTCTGCTTTTGATCAATATTTACAGTCAGTATGGGCTGGATTACGTATGGGATAGACAGACAACTATAGGACATAGGCAGCGAATAATGTCAGTTTCGTTATATAAGTGGAGGCTTGAACTGTGTGTGGAGTTTAACCTGGGGAAAATTTATTTTTCGAACTGAAGTTTGAAATTAAGACCTAGAAGTATGGTCAGAGTTCGGTTCGGTACGGACATCAGTTAAACTCACTTGAATTGTGTGTGCGATGTCTTCTAGAAATGATGGAACGTAGGGGCTGTTCATTCTTTGGAATTGCCAGTGTGTCACTGTGTTCTACGTACGCAGGTGAACGCTGGACACACTCAAATGGGCGCCACATGACCGTTCTTGGAGCATGCCTTATCTTTATTTAAATCTGGCATTCAGTCGGTTTTTTGTGTGCGCGCCACAACCTTTTCTACTCGAGCTGACAATGCGGGAAGTTTGCTCTCTGAATTTTGTCAGCTGGTCTTCATGAAAAATAACCTGCTGGCGATAGATCAGTTGATCGTTGGTAAGCCTATGTGCTTCGTTCCTTGGATGATCGGTTGCCTCGTGAAGCTCTTCGACCTGCTCCAACGTGAGTGGAAACCTTCCAGAAGTGACCAGTTCGCTATCTAAACCACGGGGAAAGTGCGGACTGGAGGCTGGTTGTTTTCGTTCTATACTTTTGTCCGTTGATAATCTATGTCCCGCAGTGGTAACAAGTGATGTTACCGGAAGTTACCGAAGTGTGCCTAACCAGGATGTCGGTTTGATTGATGGAAATCGCCAAGCTTCCCAGTGTGAATAGAATAGAAAGCGTAGAACGAGCAAGCCTGTGGAGAAAGGTTCTAGATTAGTCGATCTGACGCGCGGTGGTTTGCGTTTATCAGCAAAGAGCAGTCTTCAGCAGGTGTACCTTAGATCTGAATTGCGCAAACCAGGCCGACCAAAAATTCCACGCAACTTCAACCCCCCCACCCAAATTGCCGTAGCACTTACAAACCCTCACTGACCAACAAAATTTACCAGTGGCATCCTAGATGAATAAACAATTGAAGCCCTTTGAACCAGAGGACCAAGGACCCAAACAAGATAAAAATAAGTTTAAATTACTCCAACCCATTAACTGTAAGGTTTAGGCAACTACACTAACCGACAAGATCTTTGACATTCAACACTGATCTAGTGTGCTAATGGGAAGAGGTATTGCTGATTGGTTCCCCGTCTATCTTAAAACTCGGCCAACATGGTAACCTACTCACTTGGCCTGACAGAGATCTGGTATCAAAACCGAAAGCTGTAAAGCCACCGGTTGTTCACAAATTCTTCTGAAACGATAATGGTACTTTTTTCACGTTTGACCTCCATAGTGCACTTCACTCAGCGGAACAAACATTAGCGCTTCTCCAAAGTTTTACAGACATTTGTGTGTAATTTGTGTAATTTCTTCTGAAGTTGATCAATAAATGCGATATATAGCTCTCCCGCTCTCCAACATTCGCTGAACACTGTTCTTCGGATTATTGGGCGTTTTAGCGAGCAGCTAGATAAGTTGTCCATGAATTTTAAGCTGGCACAATATTTATTCGACCATTCCCTTTTTCGTAACTGTTTTTACTTTCCCCAATGGCAGACGTCTGAGCACTGACTCTGTAGGTCTTAGTCCACTATATGTTCGGCTTCAGTTGTGAATAAAGTTGAAGGTTTTTCAGCTCATGCGTCTTTCTGGCTACGTCATCCACAGTACAGCGATGCCAATTCAGCCTTTTCATCAGGTTTTCCCCGCCACTGTGTATGACTAACCGGCTTAGTTGGACGCGTTGCTGAACCTCGGTCAAGTTGTCACTTTTGCGTACAGTGCGCTAAAATGATCGAAGTCTGAAGATTTTGTAAATGAGCCGATGTCAATTCTCCTGGTCGTTCGTCAACAACCTATTTGATGAGCGTGTCGATTGTCAAAATTTCGGCGTACCTCTATTGCGCACGCTGAAACGAGGTAGAGTAAAATTGTCGGTGTGTTTTCCAGTCGGTTTTCCCGTACTTTTTGACAGTAATTGCCTGAATGGATTGACACACTCACGTCAAATTGGCTGTAGACTTTAATTATTGACTCTCGTACTGAAGGTATAAGGAAACCTCCCGTCTGAGTCTCCCTGTCAATAATGTCAAACTTAGACTTCAGTCATGCCACGGTAATCAACTTCATCCAGACGACCGTTCAGAGAAGGTTACTTGCTCCGTAAAATTTTGCGACACATCCCCATCGTTCTCCTTGCCTGCGCTTAGGGAAAGCTAGCTAAAACACGTCAATTTTATCACCACAGACATTGCAAATAGTGAGACTCTGTTAAGCCTCATCACCGATTGAACAAAGTTGCCGTTAGTGTCATCCGTATATATAGCCATATGGTATGAAAATGCTTTCACCGTTTCATCAGTTTTTGTTTTCTGCTCTGCTGAATTCAAAAGCCCTGTTTTAGTTATTTTGTAGTATGGACAGCTAGACCACGCAAAATCCCAAAACCTGATGATTACGTACCTGGATCACTCAGTCATCTGCATCACCGCATCCTCTCTATTTGTGACCAGTTTCACTCGTTACATACCTGCTTATTTACTTTTCATAGCACCGGCGGACACATGGCATGTGTATGTTTCGAGGATGTCGATTCGTCGTACTTGTGCACAGTAGACCAACAACTATTGTCTTTTAGCCTCATTGGTGTGTCCCTTAAATGACTTCCTTTCATAAAAATAACGCAATCCAAAGTTGCTTCGCCTGGGCTCGGAGGCACTAGCAGTTGGAATCCTACGATTTCCAATCGGAACTGCTTCTGGGCGACTGATCGCCATTGTGTTTAACCCGCACATTCATCCTCAGCCCACAGAAACATCCTCCGCATTGATGCTTACCAGGTTAAACGGTGGTTTTAACGTGCTGTTCTCAGGCCCGGTAAAAAAAACGATTGGTCATCGATGTCCCAGTGAAAGGAGGAAAGCCCTTCGCTGCGAACTTATTTATTAGCAAACATGAACCAAGCGGTTACAAGCTATTAGACACGAAAGTAAACATCTCATCTGTGCAGAGTTTTTGAAAAGTGAACATTACCAAACGTCCTCTTGAACTTTCCTGGACATCCTTTGCATAATAAAGGACTGTAATCGGAAACTGCCAAGAGGTTCCATAATTTCCATAGTGAACTTCACCTTCCGTCAGATACGTGGGCCGAGCCTGGATACAGGACATGAGACTACTTGCATGCTTCATCAGTAGTATACACTAGTAATCACACTAGTATGCAAGGCCAATAAAATCGTATAACCGAATCTGACCAGTCACGCTCCTCTATGTGAAATTCACACTAATGTGTTTGTCCGGCGCATATCATGCACTTAGTTATCGGATCCTCCATGAGGATCTCTGACCGGCTAGATCAAAACCACTGACCAGCCACGGGTGGGCAGCCGTTCGCCTTGGCGGATCGCGCATTCGGTGCTATATGTAGTCTATTTTTCACTTTTCTGGATTAACCCATTGTTTATCTCTTCCATCTCAAAGGTTTATTTACAAATTACCTACGTGGAACCCCACTTTGATGAACACGAACTTCGTCAGAGATCCACAGAAGCACAACGCAACTACATGCTGAGTAAGACCGTTCTTACCAAGTTGTACTGTACTTTTACTCAGTTTATATTTGCATTCTAGTTCGCTAACGTCTCATGTTTCGACGATTTATCTGCCAGGTCCTGTACAAGCTGCTGTTGTCCACTGGTTTAATTCTGGTATATGTTAGTTATATTGTTTTGTGTCGGAGAAGATCAGTTGCCCAGACGGTGAAAAGCTATAGCTTAAGAAAATAGTCCACTGGGACAAAAGTGCTCTCTGTGTGCTGTACGGGCATGAGATTTGAAACCTGTTCTGATGTTGTCTGCCCATTCTCTGAAACGGGTGCCCAGTTTGCCGGATAATCTTAGGTTATGGTCAAGTTCAGTGTTCCCGGTCTACTAGAAGGCAGTAGTAGTGAAAGGAAAAGTGCCTTCGAGTGCTGAGCCGTTTATTGATAAACCTTGCGGTTACGTGCTATCAGACACGAAGGCGAAAACCTTATTTTCACAGAGTTTTGAAAAAGCCAACATCATCAAGCCTTCCCCTGAATTTTCCCGGACGTTATTTGAATGCCAAGCAATAATGAACAATCAATGCAAAGCGGTTCAATGATTTCTAAATCAGCTGTCCATCAAATGTAGGGACAGCGCTTTAAACTGCTTGACCGAATATTGCTTGCGGGTGCCGTCAGTAGTATACACCGCTTCAGTAGCAGTAGGCGTGAACGGTGAAGTCGGTCGCTGTGTAAAAGATGGCCTCTGTGACACGAGGGGAGACCATTCTACATAGGTTCCAGCTTGGGCTTTTGTGACCATTTTCTGTCTCCGACAATAATTACTTAATCGCAGCTGTTGCCCCGGACGTAAGTCTCAGTTAGGCATTCCTCAGCAAACTGCTCTTACAATTTTAGTGAATCATACCCGGATTCTGACAGTCTTCCGGATCAGCATATAGTTTTGAATTTCAAGTGGCTCCCAACTCAATTTCAACAATGGTTGACTTATCCTGTTTGTTTTAGAATACTCTGCACATTCTCTGTTAAAACAATGGGGACTACACTCAGCACACACCCTGTAGGACATTGTTTTTTGCTTCTCAATCACCCGGCTCTAAACAACGATAAACCTGCTGTGACTGACGTGAGTACGGCTACAACTTGCATATAAATCAGGCTTAGTACACTCCTTTTTCGGTCACCTTTCACTCCGCGGCCTCGCTCACTAAAAATAAATATTTTAATGGAGGTTTTGTCCTGCAATTGAAGCCAAACCATGCTGAAAATCCGACAAGCACTGTACAGCTGTTTAATCCCAATTAGGAATCATCAACAGTGTGCATCTCCTCAAACTCCAGTGAGTCTCAAATCCGCAACTTTCCGGTTAGTAGTTTGATTACTTAACCGTTCAGCGACGTGCATTGTGATTAGCTCACATTTAGACGGAATATAGCGCCACTCATCTTTCAGCCACGGGATTTACATAATGTGATCACACGTGCTGAACGGCTTCTCGAGCAACGAATTCTAATATGGAATTTTCACTCATTGGGTGCATTTTACTCTTCCTCTGAGCTACTTATAGAATGCTGGTAGTGTTAGGAGATTCGGGAATTTTTAATAGAGCCTTCGTCCGTAAACGGAGCCAACCTACGCCAAAAGCCAAGAAGCACTACTTCTTGGTGCAGTTCAGTAAAGCAGCGCTTCTCGGCATTTCCATTTTCACGAAGGGTTGGGATAATGAGCAACAGTGATTAGCCTGATACTCAGTGAAGCAGTGATTACTTGTATGATGTGGTATTCCACATCGCAGCGTTTGCATCTATTGGAAGCCTGTGCAGAAATAATTCTGTGGGCTTTACTGCAACTAACTTGTGCAGTTTAGCTGTTGTGGTTCTGAGATGCAAACTTTTGACATCAATTTATCTTCTGATCAAATGGCCGGAAAATTTCTCCCAAGTGTTTTTACCTTTCGTTAGAGCAGAAGAACTGTAAATCGGTCAGTAACTACATATTTGAGCACTGTCCACCAACGATGTACCCTCTTATTGTATATATCTGAGACCTTTCGAAATCAATCATCGAAAAAACCTTGCGACATTCGAGTCCGGAGTAACGTTATTCTCATTTAAAGTTCCCAGGAATAAGTCAACCTCGTTCAATCCATTTCTTTGAGTACCTGAGGTGATAGTGTTGGTTAATTCTGATTTGAGCAAACGCGTATCGTCGGATTTTCTCAGGCGCTTGAACTGTCATATGTTGTAGTCAGCTAAATACAACGCTCACGTTCTTACAGTTAGTGTTGACTAGGCACATAGCTCTTTCCAGACGTCTTTACTATTCAACCGGATGCGATCTAGGTTAGGTTCCAACTCACCCTACAGTTTTCCACCAAACAGCTTATTTACGTCATGTGTCCTTTGGTTACTATTGGATTAAAAGTTAATATGTATGAATTTGAATACACTGGTTCGCATTTGAGAATTCCGTTGAAAGACGTCCTAGGTATGTAATCGTAACCAGTAGTCATTTTACTATTTTGTAAACCATATTTTGGCCCGTGAATACGCGAATTTTAGTTCCAAGTGCACGTACATTTGTGACGTTGGTATGACGTCCAAGGTCATGTGTGGATCGGAAAACTAGTAAGTATATCCCGCTGCAGCAAAATGAACGCATGTGTGCTTATTTGCCGATTTCCATAGCTTTGATTCGAAGTTGTCTGTTGTCCAAAGCTGTTTTTTCTCATTTACAGAGCGTTTTGTCTACTCAATGCCATTCACACCTCGAAAGGGAGTGGTTCATGGCTCGCTTGCGGAACAGTACCAGCGTAAAGTCATCCTCACCACAGAGCGTAATTTTCCCTATGTGAAATCCCGCTTGACCGTTGTCGCTTGTGAACATCGGATTCTATCGCCAATCGAAGTTGCCCATCTGGATGTAATCCGCCGTGTGCAACAGCTCGAGGAAGCGTTGAATTCCAACCCGATTGATATAAAATTCCTCCAGATGATCCTGCAGGTACAAAGTTTCTGCTTGTTCATGAGTAATATGGGCCGTTTAGTCCTTCTTGCTTCTAATCTAGATCACCTACAGTCATGTGCGGCCAGTATGGTCTTTTGGGCGTCAACCTCAATTGTGATGGGCACTGGTTTGTGCGCATTCGATACGGGTTTGCCTATCAACAGTGGCTAGGCTACCGGATGCTTGCGTACGCTTATAATGACGCAAGCGGTTTGTGTGGAGCCGGATGTGCTACGGTGGATGAACCTATAAATCTGATGTTTATCCGAAGGACTAAGATCGGGGGGCAAACACGCTAACCTCCTTGCAAAAACGCTACAAACCAAGCATAGTTATGGGTTTTTGAGTTCTGGGTCTATTTAATCTTTATCTGTTTATCATAAGGTAGCTTGTGTTTTGCTTCTTTGAGGAGATAAAGTGCTTCTGAGAATTTGACTTGAACTAACTGGACCAGTTTCTCAGGTATACAAGGTCCATGGCTCTGGGAAGTAACGCACTTTTGGTTCCACAACTACACTTTTTCTGTCTGACCTCTCACACCTGAACTCCGCTTTGAGATTGTCGAAGCTATATGAACTCGCTGTGTTGACTCAATCCTCTTGTTTGGCTATTCATCACCACGATACCTTGCAACTAATTCTGTCAAAGCACATGACTGCCAAAGCCCCTTAGTTTATACCCTGATTAATTATTCCTCGTTCCCGTTCCATTAAAGGGATGTGTGGGCGCCGCAGTGAATCAAGGTCCAGTGGAGGTCGCCACAACCTTTTTATCAGAGAAGGAAACAGACTCCGAGGAGCCGTTTGAGCTACCCCAGTCGTCCAACATACTCACACACCAGGCCTATATTGACGCACAGGAGAGTCTGCGGTTGTCTTTCCGACGGATGTTGGACAAGTATGTTTACTTCCATTTCGCAATTTAACCTTATATGCAAAGCGCTGAACTTCCCATGTCACGTACCGTGTTTGCGTTTCTTGTGATCACTCCCCATGGTATGCACCAGACTGATATCGCTGCCCTGCTTGTCCCTCTGGGTTTGGACGATCCAATGAACCGGTAAAGTCCGGCCAGTTTTAGCACCACCTTGAGGTCAATGGTGATCGTCTAGTCACTTATTTCGGAATAACCAAGGATTTGAATTATCGTCATCAAAATATACAACTTTGTGATCTCAGCTACTCTAGTACCTACCTTACTGCGGCTAATTCCTACGAGAGGATTAATCGGCTTCAAACATGTAAGGTATCACCGCCGCTCATAATTGATCATCCACAGTGAGATCCGCTCAGTTGTAACTGTGCGGCCGACGCCCCAGACAGACAACAGATCAAGATTTTCAGCCTCCGATTCAATAGTATTGAGCCACCTTTCAGTTGGCGTCCATAGCGGCTACCCCAAACTCTGCAAGAAATTGGGTTGTGAACGTCTTCACCAACTGAGTTTCAGGTTTGTAAATGAACTACCCAAACCATTGTATGAGTACGGCTAGCTGTGGAATGTCGAATCAGTGGGTTGCTTAGTTGCTTAGTTTGAAACTCCATAGGTCAATTGTGTTACTGGAATAATTCCTGGAATGCGTCCTCCCATTAGTGCTGACGAACAAGGTGAACGGAAAATTAAAAGACCCGGATTCCGGTTTCTGTGCTTTCAGCCACCTGGACGTTGGGCAGGTAGGGAAACGTCATTCTTGCACTATGGATATATTCGTTTCACAACTTACACATTTGCTGCCGTACTTATGACGGTTGTGTGATGGCAGCCTGTAGTTTTCACTCTCCGATTGATGTGTGTTTAGAGAAACGTTACCGTGTTCACTTTCAGCTTATTTGTACATTCGAGAGGAAGCCACTCTAATTAAAGTTAGTCAACCGAACACACGGATGATGATAAATGATGTATGTTTAGTAAACCTCCTCGCATCACTGAATCGATCACAGAGAGGAGTTATTTACAACTCACATTATTGCTCTCTCCAGTTAATGAAGAAACAACCTCGCTACTAATATTATTCATTTCTCACACAATAATAACAATCATAATCATTCTCTGTGTTTCATAATTATACAGCTCTTACCGTGCCCTATGTATAAATCGTGAACTAATTGGACCGGATCAAGTGGAGTACCAACAAGCATTGGAAGAACAGTATGAGAACGTGAAACGAAAAATGGCTCATTTAATTCGTCTTCCAGTTGAAACTGAGACGGTAGCGCCGGAGCCAACACAACCGGATGTGCCGGACACTAATGCGGTCGATGAAACAGACCAGCCTACCGAATAAGCACAAGTAGTAGGCGGCGATTGGGCTTCTTGACGCGCGCGTTCACTTTTGTTGCAATTCTACGTGTACACATAGAAAACGCCCATCAATTTTCACAAAAGCAGCCGATTTCTTTCGTTTATTTTTTCTGCATTTGTCTTCTTATCACATATCTTCCTCTTGCTCACCTGCCTGATGCTGTGACTTCCACATTTTGCACCAGTTTTCTATATATTTCGTATTTTTTTCTACCATGCAACTTTACTTCATCCAAGCTGGGACTCCATAATGATCTGCCGGCGATCCTCGTTAGTTGTAACAGCCAAGGTTGCTTATGCTTCAAGCGTAAATTCACTACAGGGTTGTTTGCTTTGGAAACAGGTTGCTTTAGTCTGGTTGCTGGAATGTGGGTTTACCACCTGTTGTAGGACTCGTTCTGTTGTTTGGTGCATTCCAGAGGAAGCGGTTTCATCCGCAAGAGGCACATGACGGACGAAGGTTTATTTTTTCTCTCAGTGGATGATATAGACAGAGAACCAGTTTTGAACTTGTGGTTGGAACTCATACAACAAACATCTTACACCCGATTTCCAGTGTATCACAAACTCAGCAAGTCGAGCTGCATTCCGACTGAACTATATGGGGCAGTTCATGAAACGTTACAATCCGAAAAGTTCATTGAGCGTTCTCCATTGCCGTTTCACTTGTGAAATGGAACTTCGTGACAGCATATACGTTGATGCGCGATGTCTTATTGCAAAATATCGTAAATTTCCCCCCATTTTTGTTCGAATGACGTGTTTGTAGTAATGTCTGCGAAGATGGGATGAGCACAAACCATGCAAACTCGTTTTCAGCAGGTCAGACAAACGTAACCTTGGCTGTCATGTCCTCCGCAGCCGTTCGAGTACAGATCCCCTTACAATCCCGTGTACACTGCACATCAATCGATCTGTGAAAATCCATGAATTGCTTAGTCGGAGTAATTCAGTTTAATTCGGCGGCTGCCCTAAATTACGGAACTAGTTGGGCTGGATTCGGGAAAAAAATCATGCGTGACAAATTGGTTGGAAGTTTCCATCAAGCATGTCTGCCACATACACCCGTTTCGGATGCACCGGCCAACGTTTCTTGCCACGGATGAGTGGAGTCACAGTCGATAAAGCAATTCCTTGTTCACGATATTCGCATCGTCCATATTTAATGCTCTCGTCTATATCCTAGACAAATTGAGTTGTTTTGCCAACTTTGAAGTGCATCAATGTGGAGTCGTGTTTATCCGAACACATTTAATGTATTCGACGCGTGTATGTTAAGAAAAATTGAACCTGTGCAGCACGAACTTTCCTTTGAGAAGTCATCAATAGAGGGACCATCAAACACCAGATCACGTTCAATGAATCTGCGCTTTTCAAGTATGGGAAGCGTTATATATTGTCCAAGTCCAAGTTAAACATCTATTCATTGGTTTATGGTACTGAGTCCATATCCGGAGGATTTGGGTTTCGATTTTTCTCGAGATCCATGGGGTGTACTTTGCTGATTATCCCGAACAGGAATTGAACGGCCACATAGATCCATAGGGCTGTTCAGAGTGGGTCGACGATATCCAGACTAATCACTTCACCGGTATGTGTAAGCACGTCGAACCACGGTAATATACGGATAGAAATTCACCTGCTACCTCCTAACGGCGTCTTGTTATTCGATCACTCAACAACTACCCCCTCCAGCGAGGTACTGAATTCGGTTTTTTGTTTTCGGTTAGTTTGGAATAACTTGGATGGTCATTGATTCCTTTCCCGGGAAACGCCGACAGCATTGCGTCGTCCTTCCATTCTAATTTAAGTCATCCCAAGGGGCCAATCTAGATTTCTCGATTGTTCCGTTTCATGTATGGCCAGATTTTGTTTTTTGGTTGTGTGCATGTTAGGTTGAGCGGCACCGAGTGTGACCGCATTGGTCACTGAATAGGCTATAAATCCGAAGTGAGTGGCGATTAGTTGTGCTTCATTAAGTTCAGATCTCTGAAAAAGTTTTGAAAACAGCCAGTATTGATGGAGGTAGCCAACTAGGCTTCATATACCATACAGTGGTTTGTCAATTGTAAAGAACAAAAGATACCTGTATGATCGTCCTTTCTGCCACATATCCATATGAATGATCAGTTGATGGTTTGTTTCCCGACAACTTGACGTAAGCCACAATACAGTGTTCATCTTCGGAAGTTATGACTGGATGCTTATGCTTGTTCTTTGGGTATGTGTTATGAACTACAGCTAGCCGTAGCTAGTCCATTTATAACTAAAAAGTTCGAAGTTTCCAATCGAGATTATCGAAAATGCCGCTTTCCCCATAAACAATATTGTAAGATATGTAAGTGAAGAGCCGCGTGTTCTAGGTGCTTCTGACCCATTTATTTACCCGATTACTTCAGCATGATGAGGCTTTGTAACAAAGGGTGACCTACGACTGTCGGTTTCCTTAGTTTTTGGGGCCGCACAGCGAACACTAGTATCAATGCCAACTTTCCAACAGGAGGATCCTCCCTTGGAGTGGATACAATTACTAATGCCCAATGTCTCCACGACAACCGAATGCTAAGCCACTGCGTGAGGCCATCCTGGATCGGTCGTTCAGCAACTCCGTGGTACCGGGGGAAGTTGGTCCTGAATTTTGTTTAGCGATACAGCTCCATCTAGGATTCTTTATGAGAAACTCTCTGTGATGGTCAGAGAGATAGAGTGAATAAATCGTCACCGACATCAGTTTTGTGCTGAGTATGAGGAAACTAAATAGTAGTGACGCGTATAAAGATTCTACTTCAGAACACAGCGGTCGGGCGAGGCAACTGCTGAGTACTTAGGTGTCTGGTACTGTTTTAACGGGTTCCCTGTAGTCAGAGGAAAAACCTGACCTATCCGTTTTCCCAATGTGAGCGATAGGCTGACTGCATGTCAAGTTCATGCCTGCCTCTTGCGTGAAGTGGGATTCACTGCTGTCAGTTGATCAAACCTTGAAATATCACAGAAAAATAGTTTTTGACACTAAACGATTGCCGCATGAGTTGCGCTGCGATGAACTGGAAAATGCATATAACTAAGGAAAAGGATTGGCTGTGCCAAAAAGATGAAGTGATGAAGAATTGACTTCGTTAGACCGTTTCACCAAATGAAAGACCTCAAAATGTCTTTGAAAGATCAGTAAACTGCATCCATGCCAGAAAGCAGAGGTGGAATTCTAACTAATTCTTAGCTGACCAGTCGGTAAGATGTCCTTTCACAGTGGAGAGGCCTATTCTGACAATCAGTGAGTTACCACACGGGTCGGAATATTAGATTTCAGGAGGATAAAAAATGCTCTGGGTGGATTCCTTCAGTAATTCTGGCCGGTCTCATTCCGCTTAACCACTGATCAGCTACATTACTTATTCCCACAAAGTTGTATTGAAAAACACAGGTCTACGTCCCGGCGGTTTTCTCTACTGAGAGCAGAGGACAATGTGCATTATACCAGTCTTGGGCAAGATTCAATCGCTGAAAATTTAGCAAAGGAACTTATCCGTTCGGGTGGATGAACCCGGACAACTTGCTGTTATAAGGAATAGGACCGTTCAACTGTGCAAAAAGTTGAACCGTTAGTCGAACGAATCAGGGTAAATACCAGATCATTTTCGAATTCAGGGTTAGCATTATACACCTACGCAACTTCTTGGACATGACCAACGTAAGCTAGGAGGGCTTTCTCTAGGTTAAGTTATCATATATTTCCAATAACCTGAATGATCGATAATCTACACCACTTTCGTGCCGTGCTAAGTGTGCAAAACGAGCCTACGTGTTTTGCACTTTGCTGATCATAAACCAAAGTAACCACCTCAGGAGAGAGAATTTTCGGGTCTCGTAACTTCCACACTACCAAAGTCTGTCTGAAAGAATCCGACAAGTATATTCCGTCTTCACGTTGTGAGCTGTCTGTGGATGAATCGGGATGGTTGGAGTCAAAAGATATGTTTCTCCCTAGGAAAACATTCGCGGACTCTGTAATTCCTTGGAGTTATTGTGTTTTTTCGTTATTGTCTTTTTCTTCGATAAACACAATGAGCCGAAACACTACTCGAATACGAATTATGCAGACGAGCCCTAACTTTGTCTGGCTCTTCAACTCGTATCTTGACTCCACAACAGACTTATCAAAATAATTCTAACAGAGTTCTCAGTTGAGCAGGATAAATGATATTTTGACTTAACTAACCTTTTGGAACAACGTGATGAGGATAACTCGGCATTAAGAAAAACATCCGAGATTGACCTTCGGATCTCTAATCACAAATAGCTATCCGGCGAACGTTCCATGCACAAGAATATCTGATTACTACGTTCGTGCAAGCAATGGCTTTTGTTTTTGTTACTTACGGTATACGACCAAACACAAACTTCTGAGGTGAAATTTACTCCTATGATGTTTTATATATCTGTGTAAGCAACAGTCTCACAAATCGGTTGGCACTTTGACTAAGATCACTACATTCCAGCCCTGTGTTTAGGTATGCGCAGACACTCTCACGTCCCGGAGAACACTGCTTTAAATTTGACCGTTGCACACATTTCCTTCAGAAGAATCCAGAACGCAAAATTCGTGCAAATGGCCACCTTGTATTACACCACCACTTAGTTTTCTCACCAAACACACTAAGAAAAATGTGTTTACCAAGTGGTTACTGGGTTTACATCATGGAGGACATATAAATTCTTCGCTCTTCTACTATATATGGAACCCCTTTCAGAGGCTTCCTTCAGTGGTTAGTCTTCTTCATTAAGAGTACATGTTTTAAGAGGGACCTCCAGTAAACTGTCTCTTTAATAATTCGAAGAGGTATGACTATAGTGTATATCTTACACTTTAAAGGAAAACCTTCAAAGAACCTTCTAGAAATGGTCTGTTGTGAGCAGCGTTATCTTCTAAGTAGAGTCTTGTAATGAGGAGAAACCATTAGAATTTGCGTATTTTTGGCGAATACTGCCTACCGTCATTCAGCTTACTTTCCAAGCTGTTTTGTTCCTGTAAAGAGTTCCACTGAACCTCCTATCTCAAAATAGCAGGACTCTTTGAATTCTAAATGAGACTATTTTCTGCTAGCTTAGTATACTCATCTGCCGACGAATCAGATCTCAGCATAATGGAACAATCAGACAAATTTATCATCTCCAAAGTGGAAACCCTCTTAAAATGTCACTCCCGTGGATAGTCCACAACTACCTGCCATCAGCTACAGTATACGGCGTGATTCCCTTGATGAGAGGTCACCAACGTGGAAGTCTGAGTGGTTTTTTTTCGCACTGGTCATTCACGCTGGGACCTATGACTAGCGAACAATACAACAATAACTGACAATACTGCTTTTCGTTTCTGAAGACTTCCTACACGGAATGGCCGAAATGACCGATTCTGTGAGATGGCATTTTCTGGGAGGGATTTATTCATGAGGATTGGCTTCACAGAACCGACCGATCCTTGTTCTCTCTGAAGGGTAGCCTCTCGTTGTGATTGAATGAATATGCGCGGATTGAGGTAACGTAGTAGGTTGTCGCAGAGGACTACAAAACTTATCAAGATACGCAAGTCGGTATATTCACTTGCTAGGCGAGCCAAGCAAATCTGTGGACAGCTTCAACACTACTGTCGTTTCTGTCTGAAGAGAGCACTCTCAGAAGAGACCAAGTCTCAGAACCGGTTACTTCTTTTTGGTCTCTCAAGAAAAGACAACCATATAGGATCTAATCAGTGTTAATTAGTAAAGATTCAGTTTGAAAATACGAAGCCTGTTATGTAATCTTTGGGAGATAAAGGGTATAACTAAGTAAAATCCTTTGTTAGCATCGGCAAAAAGACAAAATAAATTAGGCATGTTCACAAATCTGAAGTCAACCCCATCATATTGCCTTTTCCTCATTTTTGGGGCACTTCCTCATTTGATGCGACTAGGGCATCCAGGACAATTAAATATCAAAAACTGACCTTGGTGCATATATGTCGAAGATTTCAGATCAGTTCCGAGGAAGTGACTTAGAAAGATAACTACCCCTTAACAGATGCCTCGACAAGGCTCAGTCACAACCAAGCGCCGCTTCCCACACCTTTCATACCCAGACACATCAGTCATCCGCCGAAGTGACCACCATCTGTAGACGCAAAAGTTTATATTCTTAAAGTACACTCGTCAGCGATGATGACATGTGAGGGTTTGCGAGCTTTTTGTCCTGCAGCGCTGTGTTTCGAAGGTAGAAAATAGTCGTAAAAAAGGGGTCATTCTAAGACCACGATTCTGTTAGTGTTAATAGGCACGTTCTGTAACACGATGGATGATTTCAGTCAGTGCATTCAAATGAAACACTAAGCACACAAACTGACGTGCAAAAATTTACTAAACTGAGAAGAGATATGCACGAAAGTGGAAAAAGATCAAACACAATTTACACTCAAAGTTCTGTAAATTATGCCCCCAGTGGGTTTTTGTAGAGCTATGACAGTCCCAGCAGATTAGTCTTATCCGCGGAGATGATTTCCGAGGATGTCGCAAGTGATCGTTTCAATGGTGAGGTCGTTAAATGGGGAGCTCATAAGGCGAGGTTGCAATAATAATGCGCTCCTACAGGATTTCATTGCATTATCGTTAAGAATATGCTCATTATGGTGAATCTACTGTCGGCCAAAAGTATAAATTCCAAGACGGACCACAAGGATGATATATATATATATATATATATGTATATGTATATATATATATACCCGAAGACCTGGCTAACTCACTCGTTTTGGAGTTCGTTACAGCAGGGCTAATGCAGTTCTATTCAAATTTCATGGGTTCGTCACCCTGTTATCTCTCACCTACTGTGCTGTTAGCAATTGAGAAGGGAGTTAAACAAAAGAATAAAACACTACCCCGAATTGGCGGGTTACTTAAAACATAGTACACCGAGAATAATAATGGTGTTAGTTCGTGAGATTAAGCTTCTTGAATTTACTTATCCTATGTGCAGATTGAAAAACTAGATTTACCAGTATGCCATACGCTACAAAGTGAGAACCACTGCTGTGCGGAGTCACTGCAGAGTTGAGTAAGTGGACTTGTTCTAACCATGAAGCTCTCACTTTATTTGAAGGCATGCTGCCATTTATCCTAACTGCATTCCGTCTGCTTCAATACCGCACCAATTTAGTGTCTAAAGGAATTAAGTGGATTTTCCTTTGGCTAAGTTTGTTGTTGTTGGCAGTAATTTACTGGGACGATAAAATTGTACACCAACAGCACGCCCCGCGTGACGTGGAAATCCAACTGTGCATGTCTGAGTGGTTACCGTCCTCCCCTGTTTAGGGAACGACAGACTGCAATGCATCCGTCGACTTTATCCGTTCCTTCCCCAATCTGGGTTTGTGTGTCAGTCTGTACTTTGTCCTAATGATGCTTGCCCTGTCAGACACTCTCTTGTTCATTTCCTGTTTGATTTGCATTTGCCTCTAAAGTTAGGAGCTCACGATGTAGTTTTGTTTTTAAGGTCGCATTTCACTGAATTTTAGCCCATCCGGCGCAGTCACCCACCGGTTTAACTTGAAGTGGGAGATCCCTGAGTTTGCCTGTCAATATAAGTTGACCAACAATCAACCTATTTTTACATAAGTAGTTTTACAGGGACGTAGACACTAAAAGATATCCGCAACGCGATTGTCAACACGTTAGGTTTGTTCAAAGTTTGCCAGTAATATTTCACAACACCAAATTTTATGATTGTGGAGTATCTTCATGTGGACTACTAAAGAATGTCCAGCAGTCCAGCTGTCCAAAAGGTTTCTGTTTGTATGCAAGAATAAAATTTCTATTTTTGAAAAGCATGATAACAAACACAGAACTGTAGGAAACGGAAGTGGAAGGAAGTACAAGAGCCATAAAAAGATGAACACCTTTCAGATGAACTCGCTTTTCCGCTGGACTCGTGGGTCTGATGAAATGAGCTCCAAGTTGTGTGAGAAAGTTTGGCTTCAAAACACACTTACAGAGGTCAGCATCTGGAGAAAGGTCAAGCAATACTAGATGCTGCCCCGTAAGTGCCAGCACAGTCAAGATTAGTGTGTCAGGCACAAGATGACCGTCGTATAGCGTTAGGTGTGGAAGGTATTGGAAGAAAACGCAGTCAACGCCATGTAACTCACATAATCGCAAAGAGCCCGAGATTCTGTCCAAAACCAAATCGTTGATTGTTTAATTATAAAACCGACAAGCGTCCCAATGGACTGGTGCCCAACGCGGATGAAATAAACTTACTTAATTTATAAATGTGCAGTCAATGCACGCACTTTTCTCGTTTTTTGGGATTAACTGGACCGTGACCATGTGACCAACAGCATCACGCTGCTGTCTGACAGACCACGAACCAGCCGAACGATTTGAGCATTTGAGATGTGAATGTCTTCTGGTCTACTAAATTATTCAGAACACCGGACTGTTAATGATTCTCTCATCTACATATTCGCCGATCCTCACTAATTCCTAAGCATTGTGCTTTGCATTCATCCTGGGTTAGAATTTCAGGCCCTATTGTATTCTGTAAGCAGCTGGTTTAAATTTCAAGGAGTGGTAGTTATCACATTTTCCACAAGGAGATATTACTGCTCAAGCAGGGCAGCCTCCGCAAGTAGTCAGATCGTTCTAATAATTTAGAAGTCATTTACGGAAATAATCCGTTTACAACCATCATTGAGAACTAAATTTATTTCGTTTCTTATAACTGTTATTGTCTACTATTTCGTTCCACTACTTACAAGTAAAATGATTAGCGTCAGTATTTTAAGGACAAGTTCTATATTGAAGTGATAGTTTTGGGCAGATTGACTGGGCCTTGTAAAATGGAAAATACGTTGTAGACGCTTTGTGATACAACGCTAACAGAGTGGGCATCATGTTTTTGTAATCGAGGTCGGTCCAGGTCGAAAGGCTGACAACAATTGTACAGCTGCTTTGTGCTTATTTGGGGATAATTAGCAGTGCGGGTCTCACAAGTCCACAGAGAGATTCCGGCTGGCAACCTCTCGGCTAGTAGCTTAAGGCTAAACCGTTCGGTAACGAGCGGCTGATCAGAAGTGTGATTAATTCCTGCTTAGATAAGAATTAAGGTCCTCACCGTTGATTCACATCACGTGTTCACTATATCCTTGAGTGATTTTAATGTAGCTAGTTATTTCAAAAAACCAAGCTGTGGATGAGTAAACCATAGCCTCCGGCTGTTCATCGGGTCAGAGGCCCTCAAAAAATCTACAAATTCGTCACTGACTCAGTTTTGGTCGGTTTTTCTATTCATGCACCCAAACTGACATTTCCGCCAACCACTCGCCTTTCTCGTTAGCACTTCTGTTTTGCAATTCAGTCGTGGCCGTGCAAAATCTGGCCTCGTGGACACCTGGAACAATCCATCCATCTTCAGAAAGGTTTGAAGAAATTGGACAAGATGGTACAGAGATCCGTTGTACGGGATGTTAGCCTTCGCTGAGAAAAGTTCCTTTCGAACTGTAAAGATCTATTCATTCGTGTTGGGGCTCTTGCCTCTGGATGCTCTCGATGTATTAAAACTGCCTTAGGTGCAGATCTTTCTTTCACTGTTCTAGATATCTCATGTGGCCCTCAGGTCCTCTGTTAGTTTTAAACAAGCCACGGACTGAAATTTGTCTGACTGTCTGTCTGAAATTTGACTGAGATTGTCTCACGCTTTACTAATGTTGTGTCGTGTTGCAAACATGTCTCTAGGTTTGACGAATTAATATAAATTTTCCCATAAGATTAACTAAGATATAAATAGGAGTTGCTAACACTTGATGCAAACCCACTTTTGAGTGTCACTGACCTTATTCACGCCTTTATGCCAGACCTTGAACCCAAGCTATCCTCGGGGGATTAAGTTCAGCGCGTTACGATGCCAGTCAGCAGGTTCGAAAATAGGCATCGGCAATAGTTACCTGCCTATCATGGCAGCACCTGCCTTGATGTCTCGAATTACCTATCTACACTACAAATCGCCTCATTCCAACAAGAAGTTCTTTTTAGCCTCATGAGCCGAGTTCACACATATAGCGGGGATGACTCCAGGTTTAGTTCTACCTCCCACCCTGTTTAATCCCCAGTTATATGCTATTTATTCCTATGTTTTTCGGGCTTCTGGAAAGGGCTTACGCAACCAAGTCAGTATCTTCTAGAAACTAACTTACTCAACTCGAATAATTCTTGACCGAAACAGAGCTGTACGGATTGAAGATCTATATGTTGTGTTTGCGGATGTTCGTTTTCGGTTTGCATATTCGGTGTTGGAATTCCCGAGATTAACTGCGTTTGTTGCATTGGCAGACTCTCACTTTAGTTGAAATACTGATGCCTAATCAGCCAGTTTTTCCATTTAAACATCTGTGGCCCTGCTTTCAGATCGTTGCTTAGAACACACCGTGCCCTTAGTAATCGATAGTAGGCTAACGGATATGTTTTCAAGGCAAGTGTCGTATTCAGACGCCTATGTGAACGGCTTTGGAGAACGAGTCTGTGCCTGGACACTTTCCTGCAGGTATACTCCAGAGAGTTTACTCACATACATGTTCTTGGATGAAAGCTCACGTCCGTTGTCAGGAAGCGGACCCTGACATCTCTGCTGTTTAACCAAATTTGTGAACCTCGTTTCACATAGGTAGTACAGGATGAGAAGCAACAAGGCCTCTCTCGAAAATGTTATGTTACATCACCTCGGCAGTTCTATAAACACGAATGACTACCAGCTGCAAATATCCACGATGGGAACCATATAGTTGTCCCACGCAGAGATCGCATGGAGTGAGGTTGGACCAAACTCCCCGTAGTTGAGATGATCCTTGAAATTGTTACCTCTCGAATGACTACTTCCTCACCTACCAACAATCACCACTGACCACTTTGCCGTGACGAACATCCTATTTCAGTTAATAACGAAATGCGCAGGGCTTTGATGCATTTTCCCACAAATTAGTCGACTGAACAAGGGCCTGAAGACCAAGTCGTACTGCCTCTGTGATTGGGGATCATCAACACGGTTTTCGTCCATACGACACAGTGGCTGCAAATTTCTTCCCCATAATTATCATTATTTCGATGGGACCGGCTACCGTTGATCTCTGGCTAACTTTTTGCATGACTGGGTCTCTCCGGGAAGGCAGGAATTGTTGTTAATGAACCCCATGGACTACCTTTAGATTTAGTGAGGACAAAATACACTTTGTTGCTCTCGAAAACGTCACTCACAACAGTGATATTTTTAAACGTTTGTGTCTTTGAAGGAATACAACTTTGTCCTTGCCTTCCTTCCAAAAACTACCTCAAAATACGGATCAAAAACGTTTTCTTTTACCAATTGGCTGATTTTGGGAGGGACCAAACAATTCAACCTTCTCTCACTGTAGTCTTTCCTGAAATTTCAAAACCGTGATTTCGGCCGCTGGACACTGGTATAACGCAGAACGCTAAACCAGAATCTTATGATGCCACATCAGGAATACTAGCATCATCACCGCCAATTTCAAACATTTATAACTTGAGTTATTTCTTGCTAGACAGAACACCTACTTTGAGATCACGTAATGTTTAGGTCAAACCGTGGGCCTATGGCGCAATTTCCTATGGTGTCGGTTTGGGTTTTATTGATTTTCAGCAATGGTGACTTCGCCCATGGATGGCACAGTTATTGTAGGGTCGTGCTTCTTTTATTGTTACACTAAAAGTAGTATACAACAGGGTCACGATAATAATGTATCAGCTTCAGAGCGTTATTCCATTATTGTCAAAATTTAAGGTCACACATCACTATTTGCTTGTAATACAGACAGGGGATGATCCTCTCAAAAGAGACCGCCAAACCCCAACCAAGATCAGATAAGCCGTTCCGCATGAGTGTTCTATATTTAGGCGTCTGCTATATATATATATATATATCATCTGCATTAAATTTTAAAACCAAATAGTTCTACGACAGAGCATATGGAAGTTCTTTTCGCCCGACGTTTATAATCGAAAATACATTACTTCGTCGGAGAACGCTATTTATTTCTAACCCTGACAAACTTTTATTTTGGCCATATTTATCTAGATATCTGCTGAATCCACAAACACCCTCTGTTGGTGTTCGTAAAACTGCAGGATATATGGGATTTAATACAGTTGAATGTTATACCCCTATTAACGAAGCTGCAAATAAGACTCGAATCATTCTCTCCGATTTAAAAAATAGGTCCAACTTAAATATGGGTCAGTCATTTTGTTGAATAATCGGTTGAAGGATAATTTCAATAAGATTTTAAGCGGAGTCTTGTTTGAAGCCTCTTCTAACGCCATTTCAGTTCCGAATAAGTGACCAAACTTACAACTGAGGTCTACGCCTAACTTGTTTCGACTGCAATGGGGTTTGGCACCCACACCCAATATCCTCTGATAGTCCTATGGTTTCGCACATTAACTAGCCAAAATTTCCAATTATTAGGTAATTGTCTGAGCAGGGAAAGAATAAATTCATGATTGAACTTCCTAGTTCGAGAGGAACAGATATGTTCAAAAATTACTGGTAACATTACTAGAGCTAAATGCCACCTATAAAGTTGGTGAGGAGTTACCGACGATCCGTAATACTCTTTTTGAGGATCTGTTTATTCATTACTAAGACTAATTATTCAGGTTGGGATACTCTTTTGTTGCTGCCCTTTCAACATATCCTACAGTCTGGTAAGCATGCACGCCATAATTTAGAACGCATGCACTATAGTAAAATGATTTTGGTATGGTCTTGCCTGGCAAATACACATACAAATAATATAAGGGCTTTAAGGAAGATCCACTTGCAAATCCAGTTGTTCAGTAACGTCAGTAACTAAATTCCTTCTATAGGTTGAAAAGCCACCTATCGATCACTGTTACAGACATTCCGACCTAAGGTGTTGGTGAGCCATGCCAGGACTAGCTCTTTTACGGGAGGCGTCTGATAACACACGGTCGGATGTCGTAGTCAAACTGCATCAGTTTATCACAATAGTGATCTGGCTATACCTTTCAGCATAATCTCTCTAGTGCTATCAAGCCAATACAAGGCCGCCCCACAAAATACAGTCGTAACAGCCGAGTGCATAAATGTAATAAAGTATAATTAAGCACAGCTTTTGAGTAAAAAAATCCGGCCAGGGGAAGAAAAACTGAACTGTTGGGAGAGAGAGCTCAAATATAAACAACGTGAATAAAAAGGAAACAAATAAGTGAATCCATGATCTCCACATTCCGAACGAACTGGACTACATGATGAGCTACCGCGGAAGTTACCTTACTAAATAATATTCCCTTGGACTCCAGTTTGCTTTCTGAACAACTGCGTAGTGTTCAATAACCGGCTAACAGCAGTGCTACTGAGTCTCTGGGATGGCTTCCATAAATGAGCTGTAGGTCGTTTAGCTATCGAATGAATGCTGGTTTGCTCAGAATTCTAGCGAAATGGATTAATATGAAAGTCTAGATGAACACATGTGAAAGGTACACTCTAAGTTAATGAAAGACACCCGTTCAGGTTCTCGTCCCAGATTCCTCAATCAGCTTGCTTTAACATAAAACAGGCAAACGGCGGTACACTGTTTATTTACCTGTAGCTATTTTGAAGGAAAATGGGAACAGCTTACATGCGAGTTGCACTTTGTGTCGGTGCTAAAGATTTACAAAAGGGATTTACACCATTAACGTCATAAAAATGAGTTTCTGTTAATCAGGAAATGCGGACTTACATATCAAGCTGCTAATTTTGTGACCCCAGTAAAGAATAAATAGATATACGTCCAAAACGTGAGCGAAAACCCATCCGGGTAGCAGGAAATTCCATTTCCTAAAGGCCGATCCAGCTATGACGGCCGGGTTAGAGATTATCAAGGGGCGGCAGATATATCTATATTTATTTATTTATGCAGAAAGGCAAAGGGCATGGGTCATCTCAAACAACAAACACTGCCAACCGAACATGTCAACTCACGGTTTGTGGAAATCATGTGGAAATTATCCACGTGAAAAAGTGATGAATAACCCTGTCATACAACAAGCACATGAGCAAATTAAAGGTATAAACGCACATATTTCCGAAAAGTGCGTCCACGAATTAATGTCACACAAACAAACCGATGAATCACTGGCCATTCTAAACTATCTTCCCTTGAGGCACAATTATTCAGCTTAATACAGCGTTCATTGGTTAATCAAGCGAACAGATCATTGATGGCTGATGCACTATCGAGAAGCATACAATTATCCCCTGGGCAGCAGACAATTTAACAAACCTTTTACAAGGGAAGTTGCCTCGATGCGTTTCGTAAAATCACTAGATCGCTGTGGTTTACGATCGCCTTGCTCGCATTCTCACTCAATCCCTGTGCGAAGCTTTTGAGTCACAATCTGCTAGAATTGTTGGTTAACTGTAGGTCTAATGGACGCTTGCAAATTCCCTTATTCAAACCACGATGCTGTCTCCACTGGTTAGTTTGACAATAAGTGGACTTCCTTCGTTCAGTTTGATTTCGCTGATATATATATATATATATATATATATATATATATATATAGCCAGTGTATCATTTCAGATGTGAAACTCCAGTTGTACGAATAGGCATTTGCTGGTGTCGGGTACGTGTATATATTCATTGTTTAATATAGTCACTCCCCTTTTGAATTCATTTGGAGCATGGCCCTATATGTTTGGCGCCAGTAATCTGCTGGTAATAATCTCTATTTGCGGGTACGGACGACGTTTGAACTGCACGCGAATAGACCGTTTATTTATACCGGTAGTGTTCTCAGACTACTGGTTGAGACGAATAGCAAAATCTTATGACCCGAATTGTTTCAGTCGCATTAACGACCATATCCTTGCATGAGATGTCCCAATTTCAATAATTTTTCTGTTAAATGCACTTGTGAAAAATCTAGTCTGTGTGGTCAGTATTCCTGATCGATCTTGGTTGTGATGTCAGGTGACCGAAATGTGTTGCTTGAGCGTAAGGAACGCAGCTAAGCGGTTTAAGTGACCGAATGGCTGCAGTGGGAATGAATACTGACACGGAAATTGGTACAGACAAAATAAATAGAATGTTAGAATCCGCTGATGATTTTGCTAGCACCGAAACCGGTATTATGTTCTTATTATTTTGTATAATTTCAGCAAACACTCAGCATCACGGACTGTACAATACTTAATTTGTTGGTTCATCATTCTTCAGATGCTTTATTTTGAAATTCCGATTAGTATTCTGACATTTAGCTGACAATAATGATAGTTATTCAAACATCGTTTATCGTTCTGCTTTTACATTATTTCATTTCGCTGCTGAGAAAGCTACGTTCCCGAGGTATGCAATCAGTTTAGGGAACGTGGAATTTTGGGAGTTACGTTACGTTCTGCGTAATTTAGTATTTGTCTAGGATGCCAGCTAGCACCTTCATCTAACCTACTGGTATTGAGGACGGAAATAAGCTGATGTAAAGCGCTCGCGGTCGAACCGTCAGTGGTCGGTATTTCCCAGTACCGAAGTGCTTGTCACTAAAAGTATTTGGAGGTGGTACAGACCATGGGTGATAGAGCCAGGCACCAGATTTTTCGGGACTGAATACCTTGAAGACCGAAATATATTTGGTTCGAAACAAGCGTAAAAAGGCTTTTCATTTGTGTTTACCCCTATACCTAAACCCCTATACCTATCTCTAGAAGGGATTTTCAGCGAAGCGGTTTCTAAAATGAAATCGATATGCAGCCTTATTCCGCTTATGTTGATGGGTTCACGTTTCACTTCTGTTCATCTTTTTTTTCGTGCGCTATTTACTGCGATTTATAAATTTTTTCATGCGCAAAAAATTTTGGTACTTGCCTGGAAGTGCCTCTTGTCGGGTAGAGAATTCAGGAATTTCTAGGATATTCTAATGCCCTTGTTCACTCACCATAAGGTCCAGTGCGGAAAGTTTTGCAGGTCACTGGGAAACGTATATCCTACAGGACATTTGATCAGCACATGACTTCGGTGGAAGCACCTCCCTATTCGCTTCGTGCAACCAGTTTCATTTAAGAGTTTTAGGCAGGCAAGACAAGGCCTCATAGCAGGACTGGCTGAAGAAGCATATTTTACGTATAACATCAGATGTGTACGTACACTCTAAATCAAATTTGAGGCAAGAAAACAAGCAGACATTTTGACGGAAATCTCTAACAGGTCAATGATTTCACGACTGAAACTAAGGACTATCAGACGCCTTATGAGTTTGGTAAAAGTTGTAGACATAATTCATTTCCGGTTTCAGGAAGGCAGTAAAGACTGGTCACGAATTCTAACGGTTCACATGAATTACACTCGTAGTGTCAAAATGGCGCTGCTTTGGCGAGAAATGATAGTCATTGCTGTTCTAACAGTTTATGGACGTGAAGGAACGTCTTGGATCATTACACTATCTGCAGTCCAACAAGTGGTGAGCAATCACCTTGGATCTTAAGCTAGTAAATGTCAGGAATACTTGTAGGTAGCCGTTTTTCCTTATTCGGCAATGTTTGTTATTGCAGATGCTTTGAAAGGGGCATACCGAGTTTTGGTTTCACTAAGTTGATTTCATTTGCAATAGCGAAGTCGCAGCGCTGAATGCTCGTGTTATATTCTGTTTCAAACGCCTCTGTACCCGTCCAGCTTTGAAAGATTATATGATACGAACTGCTTTGTCGTCTAGTTTATTTTCCTGCTCCACAGCCTTTTCAAAATTTCGGATTAGACCGCTTGGATATACGTTATTCGGCGGTCCAGTTGATACGGTTCAAGAGCACTTTTACCAGTTCACTATATTAAATCTTTTAGTTATGTTAAACATATCTTCATTGGATGGAAGCTTTTAAACAAATGTAACAAACGAGAACCTCAGCTAAATTGTTCAATGCGAATGCTCAATCGTACGGCAGTATTCACCAACATTTTGTGATCTGATTAGCTGCGGTTTTACCATACTTCCCGTGATCCATATGTAACTGAGCGACGGTAGTTGTTCATCTAATCTGTTGGTTCATAGCTCAGGGCAATCACTTCCGATAAAATTCGAATTCCTGATCTTTTAGGCTTTAAATAGGGGTAAATTGTTATTCTACGGATCAATATATAGAATAGTTGGTACTCGGCTTATTTGGTCCTTGTGTCCATCCGTACAAGACCTGATCACCTTTCAGGTTTTTTCTCCAGTTTGCATTCTTGCATTTTTGAGGCTAAATTTTGCCGGAATACTGAAAGCTTAAAATGTCAACCACCGGAGATGAAAATAATATTGAAAAAAAAACAAAGGGATTGCGTGTATCGACAAGTGACCTGGGCCGATCACATTAATCATGTAAGCGGAGGAACGTCACAAATAACAGCGCACGCCAAGCAAGTTCACGTAGAATCCAGTGGATAGAAGTCAAGGAAACTGAACACATGGGGGTGAGTCTGGCCAAAAAGAGGAATGTTCAAGACGAGTACCACAATTATTTACACTTAAAACATAGTCGTACGACCTGTTGATACTGACAGTCAACCTAGTTTTGGCGGTGTCAGATGACGCTATAGGTAGAAGGACTCTTGTTGCATTCAAAATATGCTAGACGAATTGCGTAACGTGTAGATTCCATTCTCGGCGTCACGCAACTGGAAGACAAGAAAGCGACTAATTCAACAAAATTCTTTAGTTCAACCTCGAAAATGCAGTTAGACAAAATTAATGGGCGAGAAGGTTGTTTATTTGTTCGATTCACATCATGAAGAACAATTTCCTTTCGCCGTTTTGTTGAAATGGGTTTTAATAATGAGGTTCTTATTTTATGGGTTCTAATGTTGACGCAGTCATCTTCGTAGAACTGTTTTATCCATTCACTATGCTTTTGAAAACAATATTGCAGTTTTTAAAGTAAACACGAACTATTGCTCTTGTTTTTTTGATTATTCAAGGCTGTTTGGAAAATTCAACACTCCTGACACATACTTCATATAAACACCAGTTTCGGCAATCTGATGTACCCTCAGTTTTAGTTGAAACGAACCTTATAGTAAATACTTGCCTGAAAGATCCCACCCGCTTGTGCTAAACGAATGTTAGTCAACGGTGCCTCGGTCCAACAGGTACAGGATAAACTAACTTAGTCACCGTAAACCGAATGAGATAGGGTGGTACGATCTCACAAGTTGGGTCGCATGTGTTCGACTAGGAAGTTTAGTCATGTTGATGTGACCACTTAATCACGGTCCGCAATCGGAAGTGGTATGTAATCCATCCGTCCATTCAGGCTGTGACGCAGGCCAAAACTGTATCAGCGCCATATAAACAGCACTAACCAGGTCACATTTTTAAGCGCTTAATTGTGACACCGGGACATCAAAGCGTCAAATTAAATGATGTGTTTTAACTAACAAGACAAAATGTGTGACGCATGCGTAAACAAAGAATCGGCTGTTTCATGTTTGTTCTCCACGCCATCATCAAGTGAAACAGAAACTAAACCAGTGGAGAATTTAGTCAAACGGTGTATGCATAAGTTAGCGGATCATCTGGAGTAATGAGAGTTTACACAACACTTGGCTCTATCAAAAGAAGGCCGTGACACAATAAGTAACACCGTAGATGGACTGAGCACATCATATGGATATTTGGTGAAATTCATGTAAAGGTGTGATCCAATAAAATGTCCTTAGAAGGCTATGATTGAGTTGTGGATAGTAGAAGCTACCGGACCTCCTAAAATAAGTTTGATTTTTATCAATATTTTTATTATTATTTATGATGCTGATTGAAACTTCCTTATTGCGGACTGGTTCTAATAGTTTTGCTCACCGTTCAAGCAAGCAAAGTTATGTTTTCAGTTGAGTCTTCACCTTCTCTATTTTCTCAGTTTGCCACTGAAATTTATCACAAATTGCCCAAAGAAATCTGTTGACTGACATGTTCCAATCCGGAATGATCTGAAAAAAATACAAATGACCATAATGGCATTCCGCGTGAATGAAAGTATTTCAAACAACATCTGTGGCGGAGACACATAATCAATCTTAGGAAGATGCTATATATGATGTCATGCGTTTCAATAAACAAGGTAACACATCCCACCATGAGTTGTGAGAGAGTTGTTAAAACAAAAAGAAAATTGGACAATCTCGGATTCGCATGTGTAGAAGGAATTTTCATACTGCTACTTGTTTGTCTACAACGAGGACCGTGCCCACCATATGTTCAAAGAAAATCCCAGCGCTTGTCAGATAACCGCAATTCTAGTTAGGATGTGGGGCAGAAAATTGGCGTTATATGAGTAGCCACAGTCATTCACCAATAAAACTTTGGCGCACAGTCATGCTCAGTCAATAACGTACAACATACTTACCAAAAACAGCCCTGTCTACATTTTCTACCGACATTTTGACAGTTGAACTGTCCAATGGCTCAGCTTAATGTGAGCAACCCTTTAGGAGTGTGGCAACCACCTGAAAAAACAAGAGTTATCTGTCACTACAGACACGGGAACTCTAAATCAGAAAGAATAACTAATAAATAAACATATCTAGGTTTTATTCTTTTATACAGCAGCAATCAAAGTGCTCAAGGATAAATTTCTGGCTGGACTAAGCATCTTTGTGTGCTACCTTAGCTTTTATGCCCCGAGTAAGGAACTAAACCATTCTCATTCTCATCAGTTCACTAAAATACTCAATATATTCATCACATTTCTGGTAAAGTTTTCAGTTATATGATACGTCGTTGGAAGTTCGAATCAACTGAGGTTTCCTAGATCGGGCCATAATCCTATAAGACCCAACTGACTTGCAAGCTGGTTTTTGATGGCGTGCCACGCTTAATTCTCACGAGTTTACAGGAGAACTTCACTTCTCTCCAGCTTATAACAATTTGCATATATTAAATTTTCCTCTAGTTGGAAAAACTTAACAAGACTGATGACCGGACACAAAGGCAGACAGCTCAGTATTTATTAAACGATTTGCTTGTTCATTTTTCGTCAAACTTTCTGTATTATGGACGCCTGATCACAATTTCAAAGGGAAAACAAAATATGAAGCCGAAATTTCCAGAAAGAGGTAAAGTGATAAAATAGATTAGATTAACCCTCCGTCAATATTTATTTAGTCTGACGTTTTAATATTAATCCGAACTCCTGTCTGATCAATTCGGAAAATATAATTTAGATTGAATGCTGTTTGCGTTTTTTGTTAACAACTGGAAATCCAGCGTCTTATTGTGAAACACCTACGTTTAAGAGGATGACAATTGATGAATACTGCATCGGAAGCCAAACCTCTACCCACGCGCTGAAAACAGATATATTTTGGGCGGAAAAACTTTTGTGCTCATTTCAGTAACAGCCGGTTCATCCTGCGCGGTAAATTTTGCACTTATAGTGGCGGAGGTGGATCTTTATAAATTTTAGATATCGTTTTGTTGGAAATTCACCAATTTCTCCAGAACGGTTGAGTTATACACCCGAACGTTCCAGAAACAGCTATGTAGTGAAGTTTGGTTAACTGCGGTACACCTACGAAGCCAAACTGTAGACAGTTTGGGGTATCCTTACGAGATCCGTGTGTTAAGAACGATTACATATCCCTTTCTCTAGGACACTTCATAACTTTGTGGGAATTGTTTGATAGTCACACCGCAAACGTTGAAATGAGGGTCCAAGCGTACCGTGAAATGTGGTTTCAAGGTAACTTGATAACTGAACTTACGCTAGGACAAGACATGAACTTTTCATATATTTCGCAAAGAAACCCAGGACCCTAGGTACGACGACGCGATGACGAAACAGAAACAGAGAATCTGGTATAGAGTGTTGTTCATCCAAGAAAGCGTGCAACAAGAAACCAATTGCATGCAGAATTTCTCCCGTGCAGGACAACTTGTATCATCCAAAATCTGGAAGATGCCACTCAGCTGCGGAAAATATATCCCCTGTCAATAAAAGGACGCACATTGGCGTAGTATTAAGCAAAACAAGCAGCTTATTCCGTCAACGTCTTTGGCTCCGGCGCTAAGCATCCTATGCAGGCATTTAGGCATATGGTCTGGTCAGTGTCGCTTCACGTGGTGTTGTTCGGATTAAATGGGTAGCTAATAATGGATGGCCAAATTATTGCTATGGCTTGTGAATAATACATGCATAATTACACACTCAGTAATTCTCTGGGTCGAACACAGCTGCTTTAGGCTCTACCAGCATACCGCTGTGTTGACTCCAATCAGCAACATTACTCATGGTATATTTCATCGTGTCCGGCTCATACATTTTGAACGTGTGGGACATTAAATATATAATCCGTGTTAGTCGATAGTTGGGTAGCGTAATCCTGTCAAAACTTCCAATGGGGTGTGTAGTTGGTTGCACCCAGCGTTGCTTAAATGCGAGGACAGAGGTCGGACAAATCAAATGAGTGAAGGGTCTAAAATGTCTGGACAGTTTTAAATCGGTGTATGGAAAAAATAAGCCGACTTTTTCTAACTCAAAAGCTGAAGTTTTAGCACTGCAGCAAACATAGCAACTGGCTGGGACAGTGAGATTTCGAAAAGTTTCTGAACGTGAACGGCCACCCCACAGGAAACCCAAATGCGCAACGTATCTCACTTCCATACCCACTTCCATCTCACTTCGAACCAGCAAGGAAACACTCGCAGCCGCGACATCACTGCTTTAAGTAAACAGCCCTTGGGTACTCTATGTAGGAAGTGGTGCACGCTGTTTAAAACAATCAAAGTTACTCTAGTGGTTGAAAGTCAACGACTGCTGCCTTCGGCTAGCTATTCGAGCCAAACCTTTTGCTTGGGAATAGCAATAGTACCCGTTGCACAACCGAAAAAGCCCTTTCTAATTGCCTCATTACGGATTCGCTGACACCAACCCACACGAGGTATGGTTCTGAGACAGCGATTGTCGAACACCTGAATATGTCTTAGGTGTTCCGCTGCTTGAGCAGGCCAAGTCTCACAGCCATACAACAAAACAGCCCGCCCTGTAGCTTGATACACGCGCCCCTTGAGATCCAGGGATACACCACTTTGACTCCCTAGGTGTCTCAAATTAGCAAACGCGACTCGGGCCTTGCAGATTCGTGCATTGACCTCGTCTGTCACACTACAATCAGAACTAATACAACTTCCAAGATACGTAAAACGCTCCAAAACTCCGAGTGCCTATCCCTGGATTGTAAGTGGCGTGTTCAGTGACTGCATGTCAAGGAGCATGACCTTGCACTTTGTGGGTGCAAAGCGCATATCAAAAAAACGGGATGACTTTGGTCAGTTCATCCAAAAAGACCTGCGCCTTCTCCTCCTCTTTGAAGATGAGAACGATGTCGTCTGCATATTCCAGATCGACAAGGTTGTCGTCACAGGCTATTTGATCGCCGGGGTTTTGGAGACCTTTCAGCGTTCGTCTCATGATTTCATTGATCACGAAGTTAAATAGGAATAGAGAGTGGGCATCCCTGACGGACACCAATTTGAGTACGGGCGCTTTTGGAGAGCTTGCCGTATACTCTCACAAGTCCGGAAGTCTGGGAATACAAAGAGTTTATTATGTTCAAGAAATTCCAAGTCATTCCTTG
This sequence comes from Opisthorchis felineus, assembly GCA_004794785.1. Taxonomy (NCBI): domain Eukaryota; kingdom Metazoa; phylum Platyhelminthes; class Trematoda; order Opisthorchiida; family Opisthorchiidae; genus Opisthorchis; species Opisthorchis felineus. The sequence continues at coordinate 791,710 of SJOL01009403.1, read as the reverse complement.
ATGGCCCACACTCCACGAGATGTCTGAAAATTAGGCACCGGGGACTGCTGATGAAATCCTGTCCACAATGATGAGAAGAATAAGAGTGAAAAAGCGGAGTAATTTACGTTTTGATGAATTTGGAATTCATTACTGTATCTCGTTCCGAGAGATCAGGAGGATCTCTTCAAATTCACACATCTTTGTTCCATCCATTCCTTCGTGCATTTTCGATTTTTATCTGCCATTTTTACTTTAACATTTTCACTGTAAACGATCGAAACTTATGTTGAAAAATGTACAGTATATGTATTCCTTCCGGGTATTTGTAGATGGTTAGAGGGTTTGTAGAATCCAGTCATATCACTCTCGTTTGAACAGTTCTGTCGAGAAAACCAATCACATCCCTCAAGCGTAAACACGTTCTGCAGTTAAAACGTGGTAATTCAGGTGCGTCGAAAGTACGATTGTAAAGTTTGGTAACTCGGTCGCCTCGCATGTCAGATATAGGGCATTCAAATCCCGGAAACGTCAAGGGTATGCACTACTGATCAGCTCTTATAAGACAAAAACCCTAGTCATGTGATCCCCGTTTAGACTGGATCCAATGGAATAACTTTGTGAGTACAGAATAAGAGCTGATCAGAAGAGAGGGATGCCAGTGTGCACGTTTCGGTTAGTCAAGTAAACTTGTGAAAACATATTCATTTTTTATAAAACTTTTAAAGTACGTGTGACGCGTTATTGCCTTTTGCATTTCCGGTAAAAATGTCTTTTCGTAGCACCAGGATACAATTTGTACGCTTTTCTGGACAGACATGGCAGTTGCACACAGAGCAGAAACGAAGGAAAATGATCTAGTTATGACGCATTCAGACTTAGTTTCCCTTGGGAGTTCGATGCCCTCATCCACTCATTTACATTGACGTGATCCTGAGTAGAAATAGTCCGCTTTTAAAGGCACAGAATTTTCCTTGTATGAGACTCAACATTTTACCCTAGACAACCAGAGTAACAGCGATATGTTGCTTGATAATTATGAATTGGCTTCTAAATTGCTGTCAGAAGGATCCGGAATTGCTGCTAAACAAGGCCATGTTATTTTAATAAAGGAAACTACTCACCAGGTTGCTGAAAATCCTTCGACAGCCCACGACCGGTTCCGCCCTTTTGGGCTTTATCAGATGGTCGCAGTCCCCGAGTTTGTCACAGAGATGTCAAACACATGTTACTCACAGAGATGACGTAGTGTTTTACGCAACCCTCAAACTGTGATCTAAATAACTCCTAATGGAACGATCATCAGAAAGTTCTTACCATTGAAAATACGAAGCAGTCCCAAACGAAAAACAAATCATTGGTGCAAAAACTTTGAGAGGAAAAAAGTTAAAACCGTCCTTGTCGCAAGCCTAATGCTATGCTTTCAAACTAAAACATGCTTCTAGTTTACGTAATATTAATTTCTTGTTCTGTTTGACCTTTGAATTTTCTGATTTTTTTGTACATTCTAACTGCGTCTGACTTTCGTTTTCTCGCGTTTTTTTCGGGATTTTTTCCAGTTTGATGTTGTCACTATAGATTGTTATATTGTATGGATCTCAACGTGTTTGGTGATGAATTGCTTTCTTGAGTACTACGCTCGCATAAATCCATGCTCCCTATTTCTGGCTGAGCTAGTGGATGGAACTTATTTTAGTTGAATTTTTGTCCCCCTTGATTTCCATGTAAGTGTATGGGCGAAAAATAATCGTGCTGATTAATTACGCACATGTGTTGGTATAGTCTATCTAGCATAGAAATATCACAAGGGACTCAGAACCTTCTTAGCTGTTGATTTGACTTACGTTTTAGAGAAGCCGCAAGCCAAAAGTACTTGGCTAGCCTGAAGGTTAGCCAGCTCACAGAAAACCCCCAACAACAGCGGTGTCAAACTGCGCACTAGGTGTTCTACGCAAGAGAAAAATTTACGTCTTCTCCCGTGAGGAAGGATGAAATGAATAGATTAAGGAGTGATGAAGCCGTCTTCATTCTACCAGGTAATACGGACGCCTGACATCATGGACAAATCAGATTATATGAGCAGAGGAATGACCCTACTCAATCTACTCATTACACATCATCGCGTAGAAAACGAACAGAGAGAAGGGACTTACCAGCACAATCAACAAAATCCTCTAGAGAATCCGTGATCTGCAACGAATCACAAAAATTCTGGAGTATGGAAAAGCGGAACCCAACTATTCTTCGAGAGGTATGACAGATGATCAATACCACTCCATGGAACACCAGTCCCCTCGAGAGAACTATGAATAAGGATGAACAACTTGCCAGTAGATTGCACTAATCAATCAACAATGGGAACACATTTTTTGCATCCATAGGACATACGAATTTGAGAGGACAAAATTACTATCACTACTCACACCTCAGTGTTGCAGAGATGTGTTGATGAATGCTTAGACAGCCACGGAGTTGCAAACTGATCCATGGAAAAAAATCACACTTGGAAACTACTCAACCTCTGAGCTGAATTCAATAAAGAGCAAACGCAACAAGCTATGGTGGGATCTTCAGTCTTAGAATTCGTCACTGAGGTCTCCATGCAAGGCTTGAATGTGTGTTTTGCTTTAAGACAAGTCCGAAAGTATGGATGCACTTACTATCGTTTATTCCGAACGGTATTAGGGACTCATTGAAACCTTGGGGACTGGGTTGATTAGCAATTGTTTGTTGTTTTTTTAGTGCAACTTTGATGTCAGAGTGTGAAGGAGCTCCATAACCCACAAATGGGCATTATCGGGAGTATATGGCAGGTAATTCGTCTTCTGTTCCTAAATAACCTCGCTGAAGACGTGATTATTGCCGGGTACATTTTACGCACATGTTCTTTGTGCTTGTTTGCTTCATCGTTTTTTCCCTGATAGAATTTACGCAGGTTTTTAAATTAGGAGTGGATGGCCGTCCATTATATTCCTACCCCATGTTGTGAAGCCATCTAAGTTGTCTGCACCCGATCCGTTCTAAATCCGGACAGTGACGTTAACTTCCAGAAATGTTGCTGATACTTTTGAAGCATACGAAAATCACCCGCGAAATCATGCACGCAATCCTTTTCACACAGTTACCCCATCAATGACCCTCTCTTCCGTGTTAATTATTTTGTGTTGTTTATTGTTTCACGGGACTGCTGCTCTCATTTGTAGTTCATGTTCTATTCCGAAGCAGAACGCGGTCATAATCTGTGAGATTTCACGGCACCAATCTGGTGTTTTTGGAGTCTTAAGGGATAATGCTGAGTGACCTGGAATAGAAGGAGAATAGGGTTTGACGTAAACCGTGACTGACATGTGAAAAATTCGCTTTGAAACCCCTTGCTTTTCGTTTTGTTGCATGAATTTACTAAACAGGTGGAGAACCAAACTCATTTTCTAACTCAGTTTTTTCTAACGAACGATGTAGCTTGACCCTGGCTGAATCTCTGGTTTTTATATTCTATAACCGAGTTCACTATTCAAAGGCCGCCTTATGTTTAAGTGGATGCAATATTCCAGATATTGCAGTGTATTTTCTTCATGAAGAAGAGTTCAGTTAGAACATAGGTTTGACGGAATCTCGGGAACTGCATGCAGGTGATGAGCTGCAGGACCGGTGATACAGATAGCGAACTGTCGAGGGTCCTAAAATACATTGTAACTGGTGTGTTTCATCAGGGAAAATTCAAGAGCAGTTAAAAACAAGTGGTAGTCAACAGTGGGTAGTGGATGTGTAAGAAGTATCCCAGCTCTACGTTGAGTGATATTGTGAAATTAATCGTTTGCAGCTCCGTTCGTTACATTTATAATGTTGAGCATAATAGGTCGAAGTAAGGAGTTTCAGCGTGACACGTGACGTGATGTGGTTCAACTTCACTACTGCAACTGATTAACATAAGAAGACCGTCTGGGAAGCTGAACGTTAGAACTTAGTTTCAAATTGATGTAAAATACACGATGAAATCACACATTACAAACCTACCTGTATACTGTAATCTGCAACTGGGTTCTCTTGGTGAGTGAAACCACTGAAAGCAATTGGAATTACCTCAAAACCGGTGTTTCTATTGAGGATATTCATCGATATAAGGCTTCTTACACTAGACGTGGTACGAATCCAGATATGCTTGTCTTAGCATGGTTACAGTGGTTTACGTCTAACGAATGAAGGATTCGTGTACATACGCAAGTCCTTTTGGGTTGACAACCTCATTACAAATTTCTTCCCTCTGCTGATGGTCTTTAGGCATAATTTACAATATTTTCAACTTTTCGAGAGGCTGTTTACGTCTTTCTAACCTAATTGAGCACAAAGTTACTGTTGCCTAATCTGAAGTTTCTACAACCCCAGAGGACTAAATCAAATTGTTGACAGTCACTTGGTAATTTGTTCCTCGGTTGATCTGATTACGACGGACGCAAGTTGAAGTACGTGGCCTGGAAAAAAATATAGTAGCATTCTTATGAAGAGTCAGTCATACTGAGTAAGGATTTAAAATTTACCTGGTTTGAGTAGAATCAATCTGAATTCTGTTTCGGAATGATTCTGCTGGGTAAATTTGGCGCTTGCTTGCTGAACATCCTGGACATCGTTTTGAATAGAACGTCTAGTGGTCCAATATCTAGTTTGTGTGACAAGCCAGGAGTGGTCAACCGGTCACCAGTTTCATTGGAATATCCGAGCAAAGCTAGCCACAACTGCAAACATACATTTCAGCGAGTTTTCTCCAGGTAAAATATCGTGCTTTCACATGCATCAGTAAACCGAGCGGTTTACATCAGACTTGGGTATTTAAGCAACATTTTAATGTATTCTCTTGTTCATGGTTTTAATCATCTTGACTAGGAAGTCTCATCAGTTTTGCCAGAATATCGTTCTCTGATGGAGATTAAACGACCCAAGGCTACTTTACACTGGCCCCTTGACGGTTCTCCTAGAACTGTCTCGAGAGCACCCAATCCAATTCTAACAGGAACTACTCCAGAGGCCCCCGAACTATCCCCATGAAAATCAGTATGCACAAGGATATTTTATACTCGCATACCAGTTTATCGTGTGACCAACAGTGGTTCGTTGACAACAGTAATTTTGTTCGTATGGACAGTAACTAACAGGATTTTTCCCAAACCGGAGAACATCATGTGGAACACACTGAAATTCTTCCAGTGTCTGTATTCAATTCTCGAACCAGACTTTGTAGTGATTCATTTAGGGGGATCTGGATATGGAAACTTAGGTAGTATTTTTTCGCTGTGGAGGGCACTGGAAGTAGTCTCCTCTAAACGACTGACTTTTTAAAAGGACATTTTTACACCTATCCGGAGGCAGATGGCGGTTACTGAAGAGGGGCTAACATACATATATTTTTTTGAAGATGACACAAATGAGCGCTTCTGGAAGATGGCCATCTTCCAGAGGGGGGAATCAAGTTAACAAATTCGTGCTGTATTGCCCAGAGATTAGCAAAACAGGAACCTAAATCAAAATAGTGCAGAATAAAGTCTCGCTCTAAAGTCTCTAAATTCTCTCCAATTTATAAGAATTATTCTCGTAAAGCGCTGAGAATGGGAGATATAGGGTTAGACTTCACAGATAATGATGACGATATAACCGGGATTGACTTTCTTATTTCGGAATAGATTGAAATGTTTTCCAAGATTGCAGATAGATATTAGTGATGTAGGTTCACTTCCGTCCGGGGCACGTACACGGATTCGACAGTTTTCAGGTTTCTAAAACCCAAAAGAAAACATGATGTAATATATTATATCCCGGTTGACATGGCAGTTTTCTGACCTAAACAAAAGAGGATACAAGGTTCACTCAAACATGAGGCTCTTTCGCTCTCCTCTGAGGCTCCAATTTCTTGTAAAGACGTTGATCTTCATTTTTCATGGTTATTACGTTTGAGAACTCACAACGAACTCAAAATAATATTCACAGTTCTCATTGTCAAGCACTGAAAGGGACCTAACACTATTTTCTCATCAGCCACGAGAATGATCAACTCCTTAACTAAGACCTGTAAGGCGGCTCTCCTCCAGCAGCATTTGTCTTTGAGAACAGCTGCATTAACACTGCTCGCGCAAATGACGCAGGTACTGTAACATTATTTCAAGCCCTTTGGAACTCACTCGCAACGACTATATGTATATATATATGTATATATACATATATATCACGTTTCCTACCAGCAAGTTTAGTCCCCGCTTAATATGACCTCGCTTTCTGACGACTCCAAATGACGATCCTAGTTTACCACACTTTTGTCCTGCACGCTCAGGACTTCAACTGAATAAATACTTGATAGCGAGAATAGAAAAACTACTATCCGCCTTCATTTTCTGTGACAATTCAGAGTTTGTTTCAGACATTAGCTCCAGACATTCTTCTTAACGTTTTGATGTAATCTTGACTTTGGAGGAAGAACAAACTTTTGAACGAAAGGCTCAAACTGGGAGCAGGTTCGCAAAACTCATTCAAACCTAGCGATCAATCGTCTAATATAAACGATGAGAACAGTGAAACTTTGTCAATTTTTGAGGTCTTTGAGAACGTGCAACAGAGAAGATAAGCAATTTTTCTCCGACAAGGCAAGCAATAATCTATGCAAGTTAACTTTTCGTTTATATTATGAGAGCACTTTCTGGCGGAACTACGATAAAATCCCCAGTGACTGAAAAACGAAATACTTCAGTCTGAAAAAAATATTTTCATTCTGTACTAGGAAACAACGTTGAAGTAACCGTGTTAAAACTGTTCAGTAATTTAGAAGTTAAATGAGGGTTGAGTTGGGAACAATAACTAGCCATAATGGTGCGTCAGTTGGAAGCCCAAAATAATTGCTGCTTCTAAAATGCAGTTTTCTGTTTTTGAACAGTTGCCTTTAACTGAGTTTTCGAACTAAAACATTTGGAAATGTTCGAACTAGCAGTACGGACGCATAGTGGGACTTACCTAAAGTCCATATTTTGTAGTGAACATTGTTATACTGCTGATGTGGCTTGTATCAAAATATTACACCAAATCTAATATATCACTTCATATATTGGGACAGTGAAAGTGATCTATTTTTATCGCCAATTATGGAATGGTTTGATCACCTGACTACTGCTCAACCCGTTTACAAGCTTCACATATTCGTATTGATTACGTAGTCGGGTGTCTAATATATTACAAGTTACGCTTCTCAGATCTGCTGAGGTGAATTATCAAAACTAAGCTAGTTTTCTTTGCCTTATTAAGGAGGCAGAGGAGGACAGTTTTTATTGGACAGTTTTGAGAGTTATCACATAAGATCGCATCAAGAAGTATTTGAGTACGATGCCACGCATTGTATTGAGTTCTTCCGTCATGAATGAGTCTAGTTTTACTTTACTTGGGCGCTCTGCAAGGTCCTCTGTAAGAAGCAGTGTTGTGCGTTAAAACTAATTCTGGGTACAGCACCTCCTTGGTTCAAAATTAATTTGCACAAACACTGTTTTTTGCCAATAAACTTACCATTTACTTACTTCTTATACACTGAAAGCATCATTACTGCCACAAATTCCATTTGATGCGGATTACATTGTGCAGAAATAGCAATTACTTTTCAAAATTCTGGTCAATGTAAAATTAGTGGAAACCAGCGAAAGTTACAGAAAAAATTGAATGATGGGGAAAATTTCTAGAGGATGATTTCATAATAATGGCACCTTTTTAACAGTCTACCTACCCACTTATTGCTGCATCGATGATCATTAAATTTTCTTTAATTTTACGATGGTTGCACTTTTTAATGGTGTGCATTATTGCTCAGCAGTATTCAACGAGGGTATTTTGATGGCGCACCTAGAGTATGTTCGATTACGCTTCTGGTTAGAACTTTATTCGCATAAAACTATTTTCAGATGCAAGTAAGGCAATAATCCAGCTTTGTTTCCTGACGGACTTTAGAAAAACTTCTTACGGACATTTCAAGCTAATGATTTCGACTAATGTCGCATCATAATGAACCTCCCATAATTGGCCTGTTTTATTTGGCATTTAAAAATTTCAGCTGGAGAAAACGACCGAATAGTCGGAAAAAATTGATTTTTACATACAATATATTATGTGCACTTTTTGTTGATAAAAACTTACGTGATCGCAACTCTTGAATTTCTCGTAGGAGGAGTGTGTTCTTATATGCAACCCTGTTTGTTGTGTTGAGTTTAAGGAATGTTTTGGTTTGCTTTCTCTCATAGGATTCAGAGAAATAGAGGAAAGTCATTCGCTGAAGCAACGCGTTCAATTCCTTTTTGTTTTAAATTATTTTTTAAATTAAATTATTCTTGGGACAAGTGATATTAGCCCAGAGCAGTTATTGGAAGCAGTTAACCACAAGGTGCGTCTTGCCGCACTAAAAGTTGAGGAACTCGATAGTAAACGAATTTGCCTACATTATCTACTAACAAATTAGTTAGTTAGGGCAGTTTTAGGTGGCCGTTTACCACTGACGCTGTTATTCTTCAAAGTGTCCTAGAGATGCGCGATTCTACTGGAATCAACTGGAAAATGTTTTCCAGCGGACAATGGGGTTGAAGTTGATCGCAGTTAATCGAGTTCCTACAGGAAAATAGATAATGCTGGAGCATTTTTTCTGTGAATTTCGAGCACCAGAATAGAGTCTATCGTAACGGAATTTTTGTCTAGCAAGAATGATCCATTAGCCGGATGGACGTGAATTTATTAAAACTCATTTGCACATGGCATTTAAAATATAAAATTAAAATATAATCAGAATAATTAAAATTAAAATATAAGGTAATGGACACGTCATTTGAATTGTGTGCGAGTAATTATTTGTGCTCTTCTGTCCAACAATGTGGGACGCCGAAGATAGTCAGCGCTTTTGAGTGGTCTTTTAAAGAAACTTATTTTTTGGTGTGTTCATTTGTTCATCTCAATGCTTCCAACTTGTTAGTCACTGAAACAATGCCTTGTTCCAAAGTTTTTATATAATTACGAACATTCGCTTAGTTCGATCAAGTTGTCATTCCCAGATGAGAATACCATATGCCGGTCACTGTAAACAAATGCTTATGTTTGTTTGCATAAGAGGCCTTGTTGCGGTGACAGAATACAGGCATTTCGTTTCCCGTCGAGTAGATCTCGCCAGTGTGCGAAGACGATGTCTGTTCGGTTGGTGATGAAATGTTTGCTATCCGAATGCGTGGCTTCGCGAAGAGACCAAAATCCAGGTATGGGTACATGTTACATCACTATGTCAACACTGTGCTTCTCGAACGGTCACAGACTGGCCAGGTCACTCTATTCAATTAAGACCTGATGACGAGAAGTTTCTGTCTTCTGACTTTGTAATTCTTCCGACCATGAACAGCGTCCCACAAGCTGGCGACCAAATCTTCAGCTTCTTGTGCATGACAAACTCACTTTTGTCACGACATTTGCATAATGTTTTGGGCCTTCTTCACTAAGTATTTTTCATATCAGTTAACTGCTTGTCATTACGTCAGTTGCCCTTATTCACCTTGATCACGCAGCGAATACCACCTTTTAGGTGTTTGAAACGATGACACTGCAGACCTGTATGGTGTTTGGACCTGATAACTTGCTTAAGCCTAATACACGCAAAACGGGTGCCATGCGGTAAAAACACTGTGGCCTTGATTGTTGCTTCCACACGCGTTACGATCATTTGATTTGCAGCATATTGCTACTATATTCATACAGACTTTTACTGATGGTGGAAAACCAGTTCAGTCGCCTTTAATGCTAGTACCTGAAACAAATAAGATTAGTAATTCAGTCGGAAAAACTAAATACAAAAGCAACAGAATTGACGAGGACCACTTCCACTTGATGCAAACACCGGGAGAATCGGATCCAAAATCGGTAGTTCGTGATTTCTTGCCCTCAAATCTGAAGGTACATGCCCTCGGGAATCTTTGGACTCAACATCGGGGAACGAAATTCCATCCGCACTCCAAAAACCCCCACTCTGTGAATTATAATTCTGAACCAGGAAGTTTTGTACTGCTACGGAGGATGCACGAAAGCTGGGTAATTTGACAGAAGACCGCGGCAAACTCATAATGGTAAGTGAACTCTCCTGATATATATGCGCAGCAGGTTAACTTTATGCAGCCTGTTGAAGTGAACATGTTGGCAACAGAAAACAGTTAGGTTACAAACAATTCAGTCGCTAACGGATGGTTTACTGTGAAGCCGTGTCACTGGTCGACGTGATTAATCATTATTTCAGTCACAGCACCCACTTCCAGAAAACAACGAAATCTTCCACTCCGTTAAATTTGGTTCAATAATTCTGTGTATATTTTGGATGCTAATTAATGTTTACATCGCTCTGAAATAAAAGATATCGTCGATCTTAAATAAAGCTTTGAGAGTTGAGATTATCTGATAAGTCATCAGGAAACCAAGCCGGCGATCATCTCTTAGTGTTGATTATTTTTAACGGCAGGATGGGTGTAAGATAATTTCTGTGTTGGATAAGACACGGATCTTTTTTACCTAGGATATTTGGTATCAAGTGGTTTTGAAGCCTTTGTTTCACAACTAGTCATTTCATCCTTAGTTCTTCAAGGTGCATGCACTTGTGGTGGGGTATCATAAATTGGGCGTAAAACCATCCTATTTTTCCGCTCCTTCTTGCAGTCCTAATTTTCCACTCCGTTGACCTGACTTACTACGTAATGCTGATGAAGATAAGCGAACCTCCGTAATCGTTTCACTCCATCACAAAGCGATTGGACCTTGCCGCGGTGTAACGGTTTGCTCATCTCCATGACTCACTGAGCTGTAGTGAGAAGTGGACGTGTGACACTCATAGAGCCTGTCACGCCAGGTAGCTCAATGTGTAAAGGTCTGACTGACACAGTCTCCTGGTCATATAGGTTGGGGGTTAGAACAGGTGTAGTGTCTTGCTTCTTAGAAATGTAAGCGGCTCCAACAATCTGACGACAAACACCGCTGCATACAGCAGGGCGGGTAGGCGAAAACAGGCCAGTACTAATGCCTCCCTTCTTCCTGTTTTACATATTTGGTCATCTCTCCCTCCTCAACCTATTTCTATGGCGGTCTTCGTATACCCATTGCCGTTAGCTGCAATATTTACGGTTGTTTTGGCCGCCACGGTCACACACATTTCGAAGTCATGTTTTAAAGCCCGACAGTTAGTTTATCTGGCAGTCTCCGACGGTTGCAATCTGAAACAAGCTGCATTCTGAAACAAATGTTGAATTTACGCTGAATTCACTTTTGACTGATGAGTACTTTTTGTCTGCAACAAAAATTCAAGACCAAAGTGCGGTTGTTGAACAGACATCCCCATCGTTTTCAACTCGCTTCTGGTTACGCAATACTCGTGACTGGCCCCGGAATCTAGCCGTCCTACAAAACACGTAGACCACATAGCCAGTAGATATCGGTAGCTTGGGTCAGTTAATGACTGTTGGTGGTTCTGGAAAACTTATATCGTTTCAAATTACGCGCTTGTTGCTACTTCTCGCTTCGCCTTTCAAGGGTGCGCAAGATGCGCACATGTCGCTTAGCCATTAGGAAGCTCTCGGACCTTGATGTGAAACAAGCCTACCAGAATCACCTAAGTGAACCCACTTCGGACAAGACGGCCTTAGATTTTGACTCTTACTGGAAGCTACTGTCCACAACTATGCAAAATGTCGGGGACTTTGATTTTGGAATGCCTTAACCAAATAGACCTATACACTCGATCTAGAGAAACATTCTTAAACTGCTCGAAGCCAGGACACATATTCCTCCTGGTCGAGAGTACACTGTTGTTGGACCAACTGTCAGACTTCAGGTGTAAGAGAGCATTCACACGGATCAAGATCCTTGGTGGATCCAGAAAGCCGTGGGAATGGAGCAGCCGCGAAACTCTGGTAAAATGCTGCAACTGCTTCAGCTGATACGCACATCAGGGCATAGGAGATTTCGGTGAGCGAAACAACCACTGATATCAACGAATTGCTTATCTGTACCGAAGAAGAGCTGAGCACTTTCCAGACCAATTCAGTTGGTCAGTTGCAGTTGCTCAGCCGGATTCCCAACCAGAAAGTATCCGTGGATAGTGAAATTGTAAGCTCCGACGGCTTCGGAAATAAACAAGTACTATTGTCCCTTAAGCGTGACTGATCTGCTGGTTCGGGGGAATTCCCACCCGCTGTGTTCAAATACGGAACTGAAATCCTCAGTCGGAGTTCGTTTGACTTATTTGCCTCTATTTTGGGGAGGGAGACACATCCGATGATCGTTGTGGGTTAGCTTTAGGTTCCCCCACTCTGCTCCACTTTTCTTTCCAATATTGTGGTGAAATGACGGCTGAACGGCAGTGAAGCTCCAGTGTTATCATCTGATGTTGCTGTCAATGATGATAGTGAATCGCTTCACAGTCAGCGTATGAATTTAGCGTTACTCTTGTCACTCAAAATTTATATGGCCTTGAGGAAGGGATGTTCATATATATATATACACACAAACAAACAAGACATCATAGCATAGTTGCGCTGGCTCATGGGTTAGCTTGCCGAATATTCGTATTCACTGATGCTCCGAGACCCATGCGACTTTCCTTGTTTTTACGACGAAACCTAATACATGTCCTAAACTGAAGGAAACAGAACCAATTAAGGCAAACGATTAATTGTACTTGCCCTGCTGCAAGGTCGTGTGAAATCAGTTGGTGTTTCTACTGCTCCAAAATTCGGAGAACCCTCCGAAGCGAAAAGAACTCCGTGGATCAAGTCAGTCCACGCTGAAAAGCCGATGAACGTGGAATATTTCCTTTGTCCTCAGGCTGTAGAAATACACAACTTGGTGACCTCGTTATTAGTCGAAAACTGCATTATCCGACCGTTATTCGCTGATCAGCAATTTGGTCTACTTAAACAGGACACCGCACAACTATCCTTTAATCATACGGTATGCTTATTGCCGATTTGTAACAAAACGTCTATTATGGAAATCGCCTAATGGTTTGGAGATAGGGGCCATCAGGGAATAAGGTGGCTTCAACGACGAATAACGATCTTGTCGGGAAACGGGGAATCTATTTTGCAAAATCATTCACCACATAGTATACACCCATTTAATCTAGGTGAACGGGAGTGGATAGTTCTGAAATCATTAATATGACTGACGAATGGATGATCATTGTCAAATCAAGCGGGGACGGCTTAACTCGCAGAACTCTCAGCTGATGTGCAATTAGCCTCTGGCTCAAACCATCCGCAAGATTTACCTGCAGGGTAAAATTTGGGTTAGCTTCTGCTAGTTCACGATCTGCTTGTTCTGTACGGGGGTGATAACAGTAGACTGGTGGTAAAACCTGTGTAGAAGTTGTGGTTCAGAAAGTCCAGAGTGTCAGGGTAGAACATCTCAAGTCCCATACATAAAAAACATATGCAACTAGATATGACAAAATACAGTAGGTAAAATGCAATTTTCGCCAGGACACGATAGACATATAATATGTCGAAAATGTAACAAAGGCGAACAACTGAGATTCAAACCGAAAGCCTATAACAAGAGCTTCTAGAGGCAAACCGTATAAGGTTTCCGTTGGTTTGACTGTGGCACTTTCGTGGAAGACAGCGAGGCCTCACACAGGCGAAAAACGATCTACGACAAGATCACGTATCTCCACCACCCATGTTCCTCCGGCTGGTCAACATTCCTCAAGGTTTTGTGTCTTTTCTAGCAATGCTAATGGCTTATGACATTCTGGTTGTTCCAGTCCGTTTAGTGTGTGGAACGATTTCATAATCTACCTTAAATAAAATTATTCAGGCACCTCGTTCATCAGTCAATGCACTATTTTATTCTTTTGACTTGTAAAACTTATTTATTTCTATGGTATTAACTCCCTGTCCTTTTTGAGAGTACGGAAAGTAGTGATTTAATGCTAATAGAATGGCTTCATTTTTGAATGCTTATTTGACAGACCCACAATGAATATCCCAGTAACCTCGTGTAACTAGTTTACTTTTTATTCGGTCCGTTTCGTGATTATGGTTTTTACATGTGGTCGCAATCACAATTTAGTTGCCTCGTTGTATAGTAGCGGGAATAAACCTGTAAAATCACCGCATTTTTAAGCATTACGAAAATTAAATGAACGCCTAGCTGTTGCTATGAGGAGATTTAGGAATTTATATTTGGGATTTCGTCCTGTCACTGCTGTCACTCTACGCTAAAAAGTCAAAAAACCCTGTGCAGCTGTGTCATCCTTATTGTGATTTATCAGACGTTTGCAACACAAAAAACTCCAGGGTGTTTTGAACAGCTGCACTATGCTTCTCGGCCTTTCAGCATAAACTAACTCTGCATATAGGACGAAACTTCCATCGAAAATTCCGAGGCACCTGAATAGTAACTTCAGAACACAACAATTTCAGAAGAGTGCGAACCGCATCTGTTGTGTTCAGTAGCTCTTGCTCGATGTTCGGGAAGTTCACACATCTAGAAGGACTTCTGAGTTTTGCACGTCTGTAAACTAATTGAGTAGTAGGACATAAAAAATTCATCTTCATATTGATCTTGATGAGAACATCCCTGCGCTTAGTGTTCACAACATGTTTCGTGTTGAACATTCGATTGACTTCAGTCGCACTGGCGGTGTCGTATGCTGAATGGATATAATGTTGGTGCATAGAGGCTAATTTAAAATTCTTTGCAGGGTGCATCAGCTGCCAAACCATAGTATATTACTCCCACTTTCTAAGCAAATACAAGAGTATCCAATTTCCCAGTATATTAGATGGCCTCAGTTATACCGGTGTGTGAGTTAGCTGAATCAAATGAATCCACAGATGTCAACGAATTTACCCATTTAAATGCTGCGAGTATTACCCGAACAAACTATCTGATGAGAAAAGCAGTTTTTCTCTTTTCTTTCAAGTTGAAGAATATCGTGTACTTATCTGTGGAGCTTGAGCTCCACTTTAATCATGTGGTTGTCAATAGTGTGTATGTCTGTGTTATATTGAAGGGCATTTAATTAGAATCTTCGGAGCATTCTGACTCTACCTCCCACGGTCTACTTACAACGGACCATAATGTTCCCAGTTGATCGATTTCTCGCTTGTATCAGAGAAGGTATCGCTTATCTAATAACATTGACTGAATCACAAACTCAACGAAAGGGAAGATTCTTGTGTTCTTGTAACAGGCACGGCAAGTATGGCTTTGTTATCAATTCAATGTCCGTTAGTGCACCGAAAATTATGCCGTGCCTATAACTAATGTATTTCAAAACCAGGTTATCTGAACACCCTTCGTAGAATCAACCGGAGTCCATCAGCACAGAATCTTGCCGGCAGGCCTAATAAAATATATTTGATTAAGCCCGATAGCCGGGCGTCCTATCGATATCAGTGCCAACAGGGCATCATTCAAAGTGCTGTTTTTTCTTGCTCTTTTCTGTCTGGATATCCATGGCTCATGTGCTTCAGATTCTTGATAACATTGTTATTGTGACAAAATTGGAAACCAAATTTCAGGGAATCGTTAAATTGCCCAAAACCATTCCCTTTATTTTATTGTTTCTGAATGCCAGGAAGTCATTCTCTCTCGATTCATTCAGATGTAAACACTACCTTGTTAATAGCTTACCTCCCGTCTTGACTTCTAATGTTTGCATCCCATGGCCTGCTGGTGTGCTACACGTAACAAGTAATCTCGGTTGGTCGCCCTGTTTCCAACCATTTTTGTGTAAGCCAGCGACTTCAGAGTGACAACCCTATCTGTCTTCTTAAGTTGCATTTACACGTTTACTACCGCACTCGTTTTTTCCTATTAGGTTCAATGTTCCACTCTTTAGAAAGAAATCACTGTCTCATGATAAAATCTTTCAGACATTTGCGGAGGAAAGTCCAGTAGCTTTGTAGTCGCTTGTGATAAATTTAATCAGCACTTTCCTCCTCCAATATCATGCACCCTCCTTGCACACCGTCCACTTACGAAATTTTGCCAACAACGGCCAACATGCATCGGAATCTTGTGCCTCCTTAAATAGCCCGGTGTATTGCCAAAAACCTGGCTGATGGCGTGACGCGCCTCCTAGTCTGATCCACTTCCGCTGGATTGCGTTTTTATTGATTATCGATTACAGGTCCACTACGAATTTACAGGCTGAAAAGTTACTTCTCGGGGACCATAAATCTATTTTCACTCTGACGTAGAAGATGAATGTATGTCTGGATAAATTGCGCAGCTCTTGTGTATTCCAAACAGCTACTGTTTTATGTCAGTTTCAAATATAGTAAGGGCGATGATGAAGTTCATTCGTCAAAGGTGGCTGAAATTTGATGTGAATTTCGATTACCAACGGCTTGGCATATAAGTTGTTGTATTATTTCTTTCTACACACGCATGGTTTTGACGCAGGCCAGTTCCTAACTATATCAATAAGGCAATCTTTGGTGTGTCCTCGATTATGTTTACATTTCAGTGCACTTGCTTCATAAGCGTGTCTCATTTAGTTTTAAAATAATTTTGAATCTTGCACGATCATAGAAGCAGCAATATTTAGTGGACTTCCGGACTGTATGTGTTGTTACAAGACAGCACAAACATTTACAGCAGTTCCAACTCTTGTTCCTCCATGGACTTCAGTGCGTAACTTCCTAGGCAAAAACCGTCAGAGTCTACGTCTTATAATGAACAATACAAACAGCAGTTTTACCACCGACACAGAGGTAAAGTGGTACTATAAAATTCTGAAAAAACACTTCAGTTTAACAACCAAATTATTCGCGAATAGATGAATGTATACCTCAGCCTGGAACTCGTAATGCCGTGATCTGATATAAACAATAGAAAAGCAGCTGTAGTTTGATAAAAAGCAGTTAATATAACAATCATTAACCCTTTGGGTAAAGTCTCAGCATATCCACTACGTATATAAGGATATCCTTCGAGGAAGTTCCGTTATGAGAGGAGAACAAAACCCAAGCGATAATCGATGAGTGGTCATAAAACGCATGCTTTCTGAATGAAGGTTGAAATGGGGAGACTTTGGCGTCATATTGTCTACATAAACCAAAGGGACATAAGATTGCTGAAAACTCTTCAACATTCCACTACCTATTGGACCTTACGTAAAGTTCATCAGGTGCTCACCGTTCCTGACTGTCTACCAACTTTATGTTTTACTTGAACGCAAAATTGGACGCAGCTGGCGAAACACACTTTTTGCAAATTAAAACGGGGATAACGGAAAATTCAGATGGATTTCCTGTTTTTTGATATAATTAGGAAAATAATCGCGGTTAGTGCTCGGGTTTACTTGTGCAGAGACGTTTTACTCACAGTTAGTGACACCGCGTGTGTAAGCGCACGTTTTAGGGGTTACCACATGTGGTGAAGTCGAAGAATCGCAGACGATCCGTAGGCTTAAAAAGGTCACGTCACCGCCTGGCAACGGTAAATGCCCCAGACCAGCGTTTGCACATAAATCTGACACTGCAGCCTTGGTATAAGCGGGAAATTGATAAAACATAAATTTACTATAAGTACAAAGCGAATCTGCTTTGGCCATGCAACGAAATGCTGGGCACGGAAAATTCATAAACAGTTCCAAATGGAGAACTGGGTACACTGTAAATACAGGGTAACCATAGTTGTCCTACATGTCAACGATGAATGGATCACGCACTGTATTTGTGCAAATTACGGTCTTGGGAAGAAAAGCTGATACCAAGCGCAGTTTCAGGTCCGACTTAGGGTGTTTTTTGGCAGTACGTTCAGGGTTACATCACTGAGGTTTGGAACGACTTAAGTAGTTGCTTATTTTGTGCCTCAAGGTAGCGCATAGTACTGCCAAATGTTCTTCCATAGCTCCGATCCACCTAACAGGTGGTATTTAATTTGAAAATAGCTGCGTAACAGCTTGACATACTTCAGGTATTATTTCAATATTGTGAGCAAAAGTCGTAACGGCTCAAGTGTCTTTGACAAAAAAAAACACTGACAAATGGAATTTACGACACTTTAGGGAGACAGTCCCTATGTAAAACAATGTGTAAAACAACCTGTTTAAGAATTTTTAAACGTATTCTAACTATGAAGCAGTATTTGGACTGAGATAGAAGAACATCAAACTATTTCACCACGAGCAGGAAAACTGTTATCCTCTAAGAACATTGCTACCCGAAATTTTAGAATGCGTCCAAATTTACTAAAGGAAAGTCTGACTGCTTTAACATCAAACACACTTTGCACTTAGCATTTGGTTCTAACCAAGCCATCAACGGCAGTAGATTGCGTGAGCGGAAGTCGTTAATAACCAGTGCCAATTTCATTCCCTAAAAGTTCTTTTCAGTTTTCACTACCGAGACAAGCAGACATCGCGTTCTTGAGAGGTTTCAAAAGAATTGAGGCAAAGAATCTGGTAGATCATATGGTCTTTCACTCAAAAATGACCTTCTCAAGGAATAGTCTGGAAAAGAAGAATGCTGAGCACCAGCTGGAGCGGGATTGCTTAAAGGATTCTCAAGCATTCTTCTCTATATCCACCGTCACTAAATGCCTGAATGCTCCTATTCCACGCACGTTTAGAGACAGCTCAACTTAGTGCCACCATTATTAACTCATAAGAACTAACCCACGATTAGTTTGTGGTGAGGGACATAGCAGTTTTAGAGGGTGACGAATTCGGATTATTTTAAGAAAGGAAGGAAATACAGAAAACTGTTTGTGTACTTGTGGCCACTATATATATAGTCCTGAAGTAGATGTACAGATGTTGCAGTTCTTCCTGTCCTTTTTGCATAATTCCTTTCCTCGGTTGTGAAACTTTGGGCCGAACGTCTTCCAATACCAACTGTAATTTCCGACTCTCTGTAAGATCTTCTGAAATGTGTGATTTGTATCAGATAAGCTTGACACAGGGTTTGCCCATTGCTCCGAAGTAGATATTTTCCAAACTTTTCTTCGTAGATAGTGCATACTGCAATCATTGATGTTTCAGCAGTAGAACTGTCATTGTTCAAATCCCGACATATGATTTCAGACTGATTCTTATTCAGGCGAAATTTTCACCCAAAAGGACTTGCTGTCGGAGAGCTCACTAAGCTCGCACATTCGTCCATTAATTTTACAGCACCTACTGGAACCGGAATTGAGGCACCAGACCTCCTTTTGGTGTTGTTTGATTCACTGTCGACTATTTGAATACCACACCATAGTAAACTAGCTTCACCCGCCCCGTCTGTGAGAAAGCTTCGATATAAGTTTGTTTGTGAAATTTTATCATATTGCTGTTATTGAGTAGCACACCATGTGAGGTCATTGAATGGAGAGCTGTTCACTGGGATGATTGTTGCACAGACTGCTGCCATATAATTGTAATTTCCCATAGTTTTGATGGGATACCTAGCTGAATCTTAGCTGAATCCCTTGTTAATGATACTATTCAACTCAACATGTCGTGCATAGGCCGCCTAATGTTTTACTTAATATCAGTGGCGGGTGCTCGAAAAGTTTGCAGCAAGCTTATATTAGTGCTCCTCCAAAAGAATATACTGCACTATCGGGAATATCGTACCAACGAAAACATGAGGCGGTCGTTGTGCAGCACATTCAGTTGAAGAATATGAAAAATTAAAGTTCCAGCTGGGATTTAAGTCGCCCATTAAGAGTAAACTTGTAAGCAAATGAAAGTATTCGTCAAATCCAGTTCAAATTGGTTTCGAGTGGGAAATGCCTTTAACAAAATCTTTGGGACCGAAGAACTGCAAAACCTTTTGTAGGCTGAGTTTTCAGCATCCCGTCAGTAGTGAAGTTTTAACCTAATCTTCTTTATTTAGGTGTGTGAAGAGTTGCCGCAGGAATTTGTTATTTCCTCTCCGGCACACCGTGTTTACCGTGTCCATTCAGGATCCGGATGTGTTGAGAAATCGGTATAAAACACACGTCGACTTATATAACCCCGTTAACTTTGTTTCAAAACGCTAAACACTTATCTTGATCTGTCAGTTATTTGTCTGGGTAGATTATGTAACCTCCACCGGGATATATTCACAGTCAGCATGCAAATGCGCTTACGTAGGGTAAACCGGTATTTCACCACATCCACAACCTAGGGTGAAACAAGGTATCAGGTAAATGATAGTTGACCTAAGGTTCAGTTCTTGTGAACCCAAGGAACAGAGCGTTCCGTATTGTTCATATATGGTCAGGTGAGATGACAACTTCTTCCGCCTAAGAGAGATCAATCAAACCGACATTTACAACGGGGACTCCTAAAATGATGCAGTAATTTTCTGTGTAAAACAACTGAATATATACGCAGAAGTCATTGGAGTACGCACTATTCATCTAGCCAATACAGGGCAATTTATGTAGCCTACAGGAATATAACCCAACACAGTTTATACATAAAGAAATTGGAAATAAAAATTCCAGTGCTTAAAAATAGTCAGATCCTTATGGGAGTAATAGTGGGGATGGGTGTGACTTTGGGTCAGAACAAGCCCTACGTTTGCAAAAGCTTCTTTTTGCGCAAAGAATAGGATTGCTTGCGCGGTTCGTGGTTATCTCAGCCATAGATAAAAGCGGAATTCTCGCCGATTATGCCTGACTGATTGATTGACAAGAAATCGGGATTTGCTGCAAACAGCTGAATCTTTATCTATTAGGCGCTCGAACCAAATAAAAGGTTTTAGGAGTCAGAAAACACTGCTTGTGCTGACATCTCAAATAGCTACTCGCTGAAGCATGCGGTGGTATTCGTGAATCACATTTAGTCGAAGAATTTAATAAACGTGAGGTCTACTTGTGATGTAGCTGAGTTTATGGGTAACACCAAGAGAATTTGCAAATAATTGTATTTTACCAGTTGTGTACATTGGGTGTCCAATTGGAATATAAAGTTGACGAAAGCACGGGGACATAGCCTGCTTGATGAGACTCACGAAATGTAAAGGGATAATACACCATTAAGGAGTTTGCAGCAACGTAGAAAAAGTGTGTTGTGTCAAGAATTTTCTCAGTTTTGAGAGGACAGCATTACAGAATTCTCAATCCAAGATACAGGAAACATTTATTGTTGAAAATTGCCTACGTGATCACCTAATTAAATGCTTTACTTTGTCCTTCCAAAGCAGTATTATAGCCAGCGATAGGAAAACCTTATTAAAACATATTTAGATCAGGGCGCACGTTTATTCCAGCTGAAATGAAGGGGTATCAAGATATGCACGTGCAAAACACAATGTTTGGCGTATTTAGAATGTTTAGCAGGATGAACGTCTGAAATGTTATCGATAAATTGCTTGAAAAGAACCGAAGACAGACTGCGCTTGCAAAACAATAAAAATACTGGGCAGAGGCAATGACAGTTTAACTTTCGTGCACTGCAATTGAAAAGAGACTAATAAATCAGCTAACCAATCGATGAAGTGGAGAACTTGATCAGAAGTGATTCCTTATAGAAGTAAGCAAAAGTGCGCAAAATTCAGGAAAAATCTGGGAAACCTCATCCCTCAACACAGATATTTTTACTCAAAGAACCAGGTGTGAAGTAAACAAGAAATATAGCAGTGTCAAGTAAGGGGGAAAATAAGATGGAAACGGAGGAGCATACTACTTACTGCCACTATCAAGATTTTTAAAACATCTGGAGAAGAAAGAATTGAGTGATACTATATCCCCTCCTTGGAAGTGGGCCTAAATCAAGGTCCTACAACGCTTGGGCATACAAATCGTAGCGATACCTAGCATTGTGTTAGGCTACTCATTGACACAATACTTGAGCAAGTGCGGATGCTTGCAGTCAGGAATTAGAGAAATGCCAATCGGTAATACTTGGGCAGACGCATCAAACACAGGAAACATCAAGCGCACCTTACTCTTCGAAAAACGATTGGGGCCTGGAAAGCTTAAAAGTTTAATTAATTAAATAGAGACCTTGTGTTTGGGGATCCAAGTCGGAGCAGTGTTCTTGTAAACTCATGTCTCTCAAACAAAGTAGATACAGCTGCTGTTGACGCATTCATTTTTATCGGTTTAAGCAGGAAAGCAGATTCAGTCTTTTTGTCTCATATCGCATCTGTAATCTGAGCGCATTCGTGAAAATACTCCACATATTGGTCAGCATAGCCGTTCTGGCTCCGAAGTCGTTTTTACTGAATGGAGCTAAGCGTCGTGTTGTGAAGATCAGATTTTGAGAAACACAAATTGGTTAAATAGACTTGACGCCGCATCACAATGTCCATAGTGGATGACGGAAACTCATGCTTGGAAAATATGGGCCAAAATGAGGGCGAATATGCAACGGTGAAAGATTTCAACACACCACCCGGAGTAATTTGGCGTTTAGGTAATGATCGGGGCTTTGAGTTTATAAAGGCACTGCAAAGCAACGAGGGTTTTATCAAAACAAAGCAGCACCGTAAAACTTTGTAACCACAATGAGTTCACTGAAATAAACCTTTTGGTTCAAATATAATGCAGGAGAAAAAACACGGAATAGACGCAAAATGTTTGACTTTGTGGAAGAGAGTTGAATGGGGACATCAAAACACATAATGTGTGCTTTTGGCAGGAAGTGATCTGCAGGTGAACTCTATTGGGAAATGTCTGGTTTTTGAGTTGAGCCCATTGTCGTCAACATTTACGCAACAAACCATGTATATCTATTCAGCGCTGTCTTTGGCAGGGGCCATTGGTGACCTGACCAACTTATTCCTAGTGAAAGCTAAATGGACCGTCTTGACGTATTGCGACTTTTGGTTGTGAGCACATATGTCGAACAATCGCAGTTGGTTCAATGCCAAACTTATTCTGTCCATACAACTAGGTTCATACTTTCTTGTCTGGTGACGAACCAAATCGACAGAGTTCACTGGTCGCAAGTTTTTATTGATCTCGGTTTGATTGACTGCTGCTAGGGGCAAAATCCGAGGCACAGAGAATAGTGAATAATCTTTATCAAACTGCCTCACAATTAATAAGAACAGGGTACGTTTTGCAACCATCTATGTTGCGTAGTTTGAATTGCCCACATAGGAAATTTATGTCTAGAGAGTAGAAACCGAACGTTTGCCCAGGTAATAAAATTCCTACTCCTGAGGAGCCAGTGTGTCACGCAACCAAGAGTGGTTCATGAGAACAATAGCTAACCATTCACTAAATCGTCACACTTTTATTTCCTGTTAATGAAGGATTGATTAAGTATACCTCCATTGCAACAGATATGCCGGATAACCGGGTTCCTTGCATGAAAATTTTTCAGCGGTTAGCAGTTTGATCAACTTCAACCATGTTTAGATGTGTATCTCCTGAAACAACAAGCCAGGTTTGCATGAAGTTCGCTACACTTGCCAATCACAGTGAGTGCTCAAAATTAGTGGATTTCATTTAGCTCACAATTTTCAAACACTTTCGTAACGAATATTTCCTACATCTGTAGACAGTTGAGAATGAAAATTGTCAAAAGGGTCAGTAATTTTAGATGGACGTGACTGGGACGTTCACTAGCTACCAGGTTCCTGAAAACGTTTGTTGCACAAGGTAAACTAGGCCAAATCAAATGAAATGCAAATATTTCGACAAATTATTGACCAGGACAGACTTGAGTATGATAGGTCAGTTTATGAAGCGATGGTGATTTGCCGATTTTCTTTAGGGGTATTCGCGTGAAAAACGGACAGCAATGATATTCAATGCAGGAAGTTCGTCCTTATTTCCGGAAAGTATTGAAAATACGAGATTAAATCCAGTCGTTATAATGGATTCCACCAAAAGTAAGACTTGTTTCAGAGATTAGTCACAGAGAGTAGTGTACAACAGGAGGTAGCAGTGTCCCATCTGCGTGCGTTGTTGAATTTAGAAGGAACGTTTTGGTTCAAAAGAGCATATATGGTTCGTGCTGATCAAAGGCCATTGTCAACTTTGATTCCGTTTGTCAGAACGTGACTTCTGCATATTCCGCTTGTCGTTCTGGGCATGGGGTTTTTACGATGAAACAAATTCCATTTGATCAGCTGCGCATTCTGACCTAAAGGTTGAAACAAAAGTTGCCACAGGAACGCATGTTGAGTGACCTTGCTCAGTTTTATAGGACTAAAATATGCCAACTACGGCTTTGGCAGTCGATGTCGCCTATCGTAAAGGTCCGAACTTTCAAGGAGGAGAGCACGGATCCTTACCCAAAATGGTTTATCGCATTTGCCTTTAGGTGACACATCAGTCGACTGACCACTGCTCAGTATGAGCCTTTTTGTCAGCGGGTCTCGTTTACATCCCTCCATAGACCGAACGAAACGGGGCATTTCTGGAGTTACTGGGATATTTTACGGTGCTTTGACATCGTTTTCGTTGATTAGCTCCGGCACCACTAACTGGCACAGCACGGTAAAACAAGATCAAGTACTAACTCGGTGGCGTTTGTCTTGAAGCATCTATGCTCCGCAGTTTTGCACTGTCTATCCTAACACTTGAACATGATGCTTGTTCTGGCACCTAAGTCATGGCAATGATAACAAACCTCAGTCACATGAGCCGATTACTTGTTCGGTCTCCTGTCTCGTAAAATGCCTTCTTCACAGGGGTGTCGGTTTTTACTGAACGTCCCTGAAATTTTCTAAAATGCTAAGTTCGTTGTGCAACAGATTTTTGTTTTAGCCTTCTTATACAACCATCCTGAATCTACTGTTGAGAGAAGATGTGGACAATGCATTTTTGTGGTACCATACGGTATTTTCAATGTGGGAGGGTGTGCACAATGTATGAGGATAATACCACAAAGCAGGAAACGATAGGATGCGTTCCAAGTTCTGGCACGTTTACTCCAGGCTAAAGATCTCTCTGTTGGTTGATAGCGGCGCTGTGATCAGCTTGGTTTGACTAAGACAATGATAAATCAAATTGAATTCGTCCAATTGATGACGGAAATATAAGGCAGTTAAGAACTACCTATAAAGCGAGTTTTGCATGTAGCAGTTTATTTCCTCCCTAAAATTCGAAAATGGTCATTTTTCGCAAAAGCCTGTTGTATATATACTCTATCAACTCTTATTTTTCTGAAAGTCCCAGAAACTCCGTGCTTCGTAGGCAACCGGATAACGTGACAGAAACCATCGGTCAAACGCATCACACCGCCTAGTCAGCTCGATGTGTTAATTTTCAGCGATTGTCTGGGCCAGTTTCCTGTTGCTCTGCTGCAGTTCCCACTGGGTTAGAATTCCGACAGGAGTACATTCTAATGTCAGGCACACTGAAGGCCGGAAACAATATGTGTAAGGCAGCAGAGTTGGAATGTGAATTCTTTTCACACATGAAAGATTCCTTTAGCCAGATGTGCAACATAAAAAGCTTATATCGAAGTCAGTTGTATCTGAGTCAAATCTAATTTGGTTGAACTTTACATGTACTTTGACCAAATAGAGTTAAACCCTTTGATTATCATACAGCAAGAGTCGTACTACAAGTGATCCGTTGGTCCGACGAACGAAATAAATTCTGATCAAATTGGAGGGAGGGGGTTATAATACATGAGACAAAAAGTGAAAAAAGTGAAATTACCACTTTTTCTTTGATGATGACTACCGGTTTGCCTCCGGGTTATTCAATCCCACCATGGTGGGGCAGCCCACTGAAAAGTGAAGGACGTGACGAAGGAGTTCAGCGCCTCAGTATAAAATAGCTAATGCCTGCGCTCTTTGTTAGGTCATCATGCTTGGACCGCCCGACCGTCAGATGGAAGTAAGATCGGCTCGCAACACCGATCTTATTTTCTGGGGTTTAAAGCAGTAGCCGCAGCTTGCAAGCAGCAGCGAATGCGCTCCTGTGCAAACCGTTCGTGGTTTACCCACTGCGCAAACGTATCCAGTGGAACACAGGGTGCTCACCGGAAGACCCGTTTCGGATGCCAGCCCATCAAGGCTGTGACGTTCTATTGGAGCCAAAAAGATTTCGTATTGCACTGAACACGATAGCATTGAGTCCCATCACACTTAGAATTATATTTGATATTCGGTAGAAGGTAATACACAAACTATTAGTTTTGGGAATTCTCTGGTGACAGAGTCTGACGGTGCATAATAGGCGTTCAAGCAGAGTGATGGCATGGCGTCTGACATCTGTGGTGCTACCTGAATGGAAAGTCTTGACTGGCGGGCCAGTCGATCCACATAACCAAGGTATGTTGCTGGGTCGTTGTTCGAGGCGTCGGGCTTTCCGCTCACATCACTCAAGTGCGAACATGTTCAACTGTTCAGACGTAAAAATTCAGATACGTCCGGGATGCGCTGGTGGAGTAGTGGTAACACGCTCGCCTCGCATGTCAGATGTGCGGATTTCAAACCCCGGCACCACCAAGGATATGCACTGCTGATAAGCTCTAATGAGAGCAGAACTCGAGTCCAGTTCCTCCCCCTTCTGTCTGGACTCACCAGAATAATTGCGTCAGGACAAGAGGACGATTTTTCAAACGAGAGTCATGTGAGTGTGCATTCTACAAAATCCCGCCAACACCAGCAACTCAAACAACCACAACCTATTAGACGGGCGAATATGCCTTTCTGTACTTCAGGGGGAATGAAATTGAATGTAGCCGAGACTGAAAAATTCCGCAGTACCACATGTAAAATATAGCGTAATGACATTTGAAATGTTCATTACACCATTTTCACTGACTATGTTCAGTGATATGTGAAAATTAAACGGAGGCCACCTATCGGACTAGAATGAAATCAACTCGATCTGACACTCAGACACGTGCATGGAAGTACCGGTCCTTGGTTAGGTAGGAGTTAATATATTCTCTGTTCAGTCATGTCACATTAAGTTTTTTGAATGGTGATTCATTTTAGCAACCCTAATTCACAATTAGTTTGTGACAAGTGAGATGCACTTGCCGCCATTCGCGAGTGGACGGCTTCATAATGTTTCACAAAACGTTCTGGAGCATGACGTCAAGGTGGACGGACAGAGCACATAATATAGCACGCGGCGACTCCCACATCTAATAGCTTAGATCAAGATCTGTGCAAAAAAACAACTGAGGATGATTGTCGATAGTATTTAGAGATCTGGTAATCTTCAAGTGGGCTTTCGTCCTGTCGGTAAAGTCAGTCTGCGCCAGAAATTCAAGGAGCATTGTACAGCTATTTCACTTATGTTGTAATTCATCAGCCGTGTGCACCTCATGTCCCTCCAGAGAGATACGAACTCTCAACGTCTCAGCTAGCAGTTGAAGATTAAACCGTTTGACCTCGAGCGATTGATCAACAATGAGGTTGGTACCTTGGGATGGAACCAGCCGGATTTGCCCCACAACTAATGGTGACGAAGGGTTGAGGGGCCATTTGATGTAGCATTGTCATCACAGATGATGCCAGAGTTGGTTCACACTATTATAGAAAGAACGAACATGGTGGCTGCTCTGTTGGCTGAACTAGATTGTTTGGCTCCATTGCTTCATCCTTAATCGGGGTGTCATCATCCGTGTGTCTTTCTGAAGCATTTGTTTCTTAAGTAGCTAGAATAGAATTCGGTCATACATTACCACGGGAAATTAATGTGTCACCTATGAAGCGTAGTGCCTAATATTATTCATTCGTCGCTTCAGGAACTCGAACAATCGAACTAGATATTATCTATTGAGGAAATTCAGCGAAATCAACGGGGCATATAGAAAGTTCAGAAAACGTATTCTTAAACCGCACTCGACCGCATTCTGTCTTAATTCGCGTGTAAGTCAGTCCTCAAACTCTCTAAAACTGTCTTCTTAAAGTTCTCCCTACGTAGCAAAATTATGGTTTTTGTAACTCCGTTTGCTTAAATTCGAATCCACTGTGAGCTGCCAGGTTACACACTGCAGATTAGGATTTCCTTGACCGATGTACTAAACATCGAGAAGGCGCGCAGACTTTCGGTTGTAGTGATAGGACTGAAAAGCAGGTCATTGTTATATTTGCATGCTCATGCTTAGGTCGGCTTTCTTTGATTTGGCGGAACCATGTGAAGGTTATGACAGGCGATAAGCTAAAATGAAACCTAAGTGTGTTAACACTTGTCCATAAGTGTGAACAGATTGACACAAAACAACTATATCAATCGGCAGAACCTGAGACATGTCACTAAAAAAACGACAAAACCGCCCGAATAATGCGACGAATGAGAGTGCAATATTAACATTTATTCCGTCTGATAAGATCGAAGCATCACGAAAAGCAACATGTTCGGAATGCCACCTGAGGGTTAAGCAAATGTCACAACCATGTGCAGCGCTTGCCAGATCAGCCATTAGAACACAAGAAGGCATACAAAAATAGCAAAACATCTACGACTCTACCCCAGGCGCTTACTACGCCAGCCAAGTACAAGTAAGTTTGTTGAGTACACACCGATAAACATGGTATGTGGCTGACAGGAAAGAAACGATTTTAGCCAGACATCTGCATATATCGGACAAAATCCCGTGGGAACGGGCAAGCCGTCTTCCAGTGTATCTAACGGTAAGGTAATAATTACGAACCTGTCTTTGTGAGACTTTGAGTAGGTTTTAGTGCATATTCCCTCAAAACCTCCACATAAAACTTAGCAGTGATTAAGCATTACTGCGCATTATCAACATTTCTGAATGCGTTAGTTTCGCCCTAAAATCACCAAGGGCTTCAAGCCGTTCTAGGAATCGTCTGCCTACAATGTTGGCTACATATACATGTGTGAGGCTATCCTCCAGGAGCTAGCCATTTTTATATTTTGGCTTGACTCACGTCCAAGAATACAAAGCTACCAGGATTTTCCGAGTCCCACGGAGTTTGTTTTGTTTTGAGTAGCCAAACCACACGAGCATTCCAGTTTGCCTTTTCTCCGGACACCCACTTTCAAATGGATCCACGAAATTCAACTGCATGCAGGAGCTTCTGCATTCTAAACTACTTCTCTAAACGCCCCACCAATAAATAGACGACCTTTATGCTATCCCTAAATCCATGTGGAGTGTATCGACGACCCGCGCTCGCCTTGCCATTACTAACCTTAAAACTGTCCTCAAATCCACTTCTCAGCAAAACGTAAGCACGCCAAGAAATGAAGTTTTAAAAGGAGGCTGTGAAAGCAGAAAATGGTCCCAGCAGTTCTGCTTGAAATACTTAGCCCATGTTCAAAGACAGAAAGCTGTGCAATTACATCAAGATGCACCTCATTCCATTTTTAATATGTGATCACCGGACAGATGCATCAGGAACAAGCGGAAATTCTGTGGGTCGCTAGGTTCGGAAAAATTCATTTCGAAGTACTGGTGAATTGGCTGGTGATGAGTACCCGAACCTTGCATAGAAATGTAGACCGTATAATGCATTTAGGTGTGATGCAATTGACTCTATGGAATGACTTCATCCCTTGACTGAAAGCACCACTGATAGGACAAAAAAGTGATGTTGAATGTCACAAAAATGAGTTTTGAACAGAAGCGTACTCAGTTTGTCAACCCCATGGCGTACGCTAAAAGCGAATTCTTTATGTTTGATCGGCACTCGGTTCTAATCGCATGGTTAAAAATTAAATACTAAGGGAGTTAGTCATTTGTTACCATCTCATCCGAAAACCACTCTGTTCTGTCAAAACAGCTTGAGTAAGTTACTCTACCACCTTATTGCTCTTGACAGTTCAGCGATGGATCTTTATGAGGCACAAAAGGTCAAGCTACAAACGAAGACGTAGACTTGAGTAAAAAACAATTTAGCAGTACCTGGTATTAAACAGTTGGTGAGTGAAGGGTTAGACAAATATAGGTTGTTATGTCAAAACAAACAGCGACATTCGACACGATGTAGCTGTATTTTTGGGCCAGCAGAAGAAATTAAGGTGGTGCTGCTTAGGTCATATCACGACAGGATTATAATCAAGTACGTAGTTTAGTCTACTTGAAGTCTGTTGGAGTTGCAAGGGAACACTGAAAAAAACAGGAGCTGAAGGCAATGCACAGCATTCTTTCCGATTTGCAGGAAAGCAGGAATTTTGTCCCGGTGTTTGGAACTAAAGATAGAACAAGCGCTTCAGACAGAATTATGCTGAAATTCTGGGATTTCAAGGGTATAGGCTGTACAGGCCGCACTATAATGAAGTAATGAAAGGCGACTGCATTGGTAACGGTCACAAAAAATCTCTGGGCTCATTCTTTGTGAGGTACTATACGAGTTCCGGAACCGTGTACCCAAAGCCCGAGGGACGTAAGGCCACAGAACAAAACGTACAAGGTACTATCTGTAGATTTTGCACACTTAAAAGAGGAATAGCTGGCAAATACGAACGCTGCAGTGGTTCTGGTAAACGATGCAAAATGAAGATCATGCCAAATGGAGACAAAGAGTTTCCAAAGTTACTGCATTCAATGGGAACATAGAAAGTAGAAGGATACTGTTGAAGTCAGGGATCAAACCTCTCTTAGTCTCACCTCAGGCCAGGTCTGGGATAAACTCAAGCTACTACGAATTTGTCTTTTTACCTACCATTTGTGTTTGAGTTATTCATTTCCAGATAAAGCCTGGTCTAATAGATGCACTGACTAATTATGGACAATATCCTTGTGTTTTTGACTAAAACAGTGGTTATGTGCGAAAGTATAAAACATAGGAACGAAAAACTGGGCACCTAACTCGAAATGTGCCAATCTAAGTGTGAATGTACAACCAGTGAGTACCTAGTAGAGGTGCAAGACTGACCAATTCCGGTTGATATTTGATCACCTGTTTATTCTCCCTGATTTGGCTTGAACTTGTTTCTCTCTAGGGAGACCGCGTAAGGGGCCCAAGCCGTGTTCTTCTATTTGAGATGTTCTCTTCAGGGCCATTACTGTCTACTGAAATTTTCCTCAGTTGACCAGTGCTAAATAGTCTCTACATGTAAGTTTTTAATGAGTGAAATAAACTAAATGAACGCCAAAATCAACGCAAAAATATTATTTTTGCTTTTGTAATACTGCCGACGAAAGTTTGTATAAATGTGTTCCAAAATTCAGGTTTGAAATGTCTTGTGAGAACCTACCGCGATATGGCCAGTCGTGTCCAGATGTGACCTCAGATTCCGTATGCCTATCTTGTTTAAATGGACATATGTGGTAACCATCAACTTCTTGGTCATTGTATTTGAATGGACCGAACAGAATGTCAGAATTATCCTTGGGGCTTTATATAACTCTGAGGAGTTCGTGGCCAAATGACCTGACAAGAGAGCAGAGTTTCGACACCTGTTGTTACGTCACATCAGAAACTTTACATGCGGAACAAATTGTCAGTTGTAGTCGATCATTGCATAGTTTGGATGAGACATTTTGATCATGACACCTTAAAGACCGTGGAAACGGTAATGTTTGATACTGTGTCGTCCTTGGGTTGACGCCTACGTAGGACAGATGGGTAACTGACTTCAGCTTATATGGGTAATGACGACAAGGTACAAAAATGATGAAATGACTCTCCAGGAATGTGCTCGTTCGACAGATTGTTGTAGTTGGTGAAACTACTCTACGAACGTAAAGCAAAGACGGAAGGTTTAGTCGCACACATCTGGCACGCATGCGTTGCACAAACCTCGGATTCGCTGACAACATGCCCCGAAATTTCACCGAACTAGTTTTAGTTCGGTGACTGCCTGTAAAGTATGCAAATCAAACCAAGAGTTTCACTCCCTAAAGTGGCGTCATTTAGGAACTCAAGGTAAGACGAATTTGTTTGTTCGATTACAATGCAGCACATGTGGTGCGGCAGGAATCTCTATGATTTTTCTGCTGTTTATGCCCGGATGTAGATTTAACGATTTTTCTCACCAGTAGGGAATTTTCGGTGATAAGGATGCTGGGAGAGATTGTTGCAGGTTCATTTGTTGCACACATTGGTTGAAAACCCACTGTCTCTAAATGTGAACATCATCTGTGATGCTAATTT
Organism: Opisthorchis felineus; assembly: GCA_004794785.1. NCBI lineage: Eukaryota > Metazoa > Platyhelminthes > Trematoda > Opisthorchiida > Opisthorchiidae > Opisthorchis > Opisthorchis felineus. Next base: position 759,779 of record SJOL01009403.1, on the reverse strand, counting down.
GGTGTCGCCGGAATGTGGTTAATATTTAGTCAAACTTATTACTATTTGGTGGTGCGAATCTGCACCAAACGCATTTCACCATCAACTCAAATGGATACACGGTTATTGCTTATGGTAATTTGGAGTCGGAAAAGCTCTTTAGCCCACCTTATGTTAGTTATGGTCCAACGTGCCTCACTTCTCAATCAGCTAATGGCAAAATGGTTAAATTCGCAGATAATTTCTTACTATACACGTCAGAGCTCACATACTTGTTTTTTTACGGATGTCAGGTTATGACTCACTACTCGAATTCTACTATTTCACTGTGGAACCCGGTTCAATAAATCAAAACGCAATGGCAGTTGGCGTCTACGGTGGAAAAGAATTTTGGCCATGAATAGGTACAATTGAGACGCCATGGTGAAATCAAACATGGGGCTTTGTCTGGTCGGGTTTGTTGGGCAGATGACAAGGTCGATATATGTCCATTCTATCATCGTTATAAACTGTCGTAACTGTCGTAACTGTCGTAACTGTCGGTACAGCGCATGTCTTACAAGCCATCATGAGTAGCTATGGTGACGCTACCTGAAGACCAACTGCACCTTAGTTTAAAGAATGCACTTGTGGACTATTGTGTATTGCCGAAAGAGCAGTTTTGAACCTCACAATGAGAAAAATATTATGGGAAGCCGATACGGAACATTTTTGGGAAAAATATGTACTGTTGATTAAATCAGAAAGCCTCCAAAATCTGTGATCATGCACCAAGTTCCTTTAGTCGGAAACTGGGAAACTAATAATTGTCATTCTCAAAGATCACCATAGTAACTCGGTATTATTATGTTTGGATTGTCCTGGTAGACTGTATAGTTACTCGTAACCTTAAAACCTAGCGAACGGAAAGCGCCTAGCGAATTTGCGTTCATAATATCACATGGAGAGAAGAATAAATGCAACTTGTTCACTGTTCATAAATAACAGGTCATCTCAGACAGGCTATAAATATTCTGGTGGGGGAGCACTTTGATTGCAAGCTTTTTATCATCAACTGAGGTGACATCGCCTTGTTAGGGTGCGGATTGGGGTGTTGTTGTGCGTCAGTGGTTGCATTCGAATTGCTCAGCTCAGTGAACAAACCAGCGACTGACTACTCTACCTGGGGTTCCCACATTAGTGTAACTCCTCTCATTCCTTCCTAACAAATGTTGAAGACTGACAGGTTATCGTATTCACGACACCAGTAATATTCCCAAGAGATCATGAAAAATAAATCTGCAGTGGAAGTGGGACAAAATCACACACAAGTTTCCACACAGAGAAGAACTTTAATGTCCGATAGCTAAACCTCAAACAAACTTTCACAACAATATACTCCGGTTGATCGCTGGGTTACATCATAAAATATTTACGATCAACACTGTTTAAAAAGAGATTCGGTGAAACGAACTTTTTGACGGCTACGTCTGGAAAAGATGCTTTAGTCTCCGAATGAACTCCAAACAAACCAGGAAGCAACAGTTATCTGAAAGGCAGCGAGTTATCAGTGATGTTATAAACTCATCATCTACTGAGTCGCTTGCAGCCACTACAGAGCTGACTATTCAGTTGCAAGCAGGAACAACACATAAGAATCACAGATAAATACAAAAGTATCATTCCAGCTTCCACCTCCATGACAGTGACTAACTCAAGAAGCTAACGTTTGATTGTAGACTGCACCACATTCATGAATTCGGATCGTGTATAAGTGGTCGCCTGTCCAAACCATGTGCTAATGAAACTCTGTTCAGCTGACTGGCTTCTTGCTAAATTGTGCCACCGTCCTGGGTGCCGGTTTTACGGCCGCTCGGAAAATATCCTGAAGACAATTACTGGTGTTTGTTGTTGATAAGATCGGGCGGTTGCATATGGCTCTCGAAGGTGACATTTAATGGACTGCCCAGGCCTGATTAAGGTAACCTAGATAACAGTCTCAAAAATGTTACTGGGTAGGAATATTATCCCTCGCATCCAAAAACCTGATTACATTGAAATAATTATTCCTTTGTAGACTTATCCAATAGCCAGCACTATTCGGTATTTTACCAAGTTGTCCAAATCCATTTTTATGCATCGAAATTTATTAGTAGCTTACTAACCAATGGGTATGGAAGCGGAGAGAAAACTTACAGAATTTTGGGGTTGAGAATATAGCTTCAGATAATGGTTTCGGCCAATGCAATAAAAGATAGGAATACATCTTTACAGGTTTAGTCTCGATTCCATTCACAAAGGGAAAGAAATTATTTTATTTCGTTTGAAAGGCCCGCAACGGGAGACCTACAATATATGTGATAGTGTTGATACAATGATAATATGTAATATGAATCTAACACGGTGCTATAAACCAAAGGTTTCCAGGGGGTGTTGGCCTTGTCTTCACTGGACAGCCAACTAATTTACGAATGACTTTTTATCACAACTTACGTACAGCTGCTTTCCAGTAATTGATACTCTTCACGGAAATTCTTGATTAGGACCACTTGATACGCCATCAGGATGGCGAGGGCGATAGTAAGCTGTCCATCACCTTGTTCGATTTTAGGAATAGTATAGAAACATACCAGAAGTCCCAAATGTCGTTTTAACCGAAGTATGCGACTGTCTTTGTGAGGCGAAAAAAGCTTGAGGGATATTATAAGATGAAATACGCGTCTGATTTTTATCTAGATCGCCCTTCAGATTAACTCTATGCTTTATGTACCTATCCTCAGAACATTAGGCTCCTACAGAGTATACCGTTGCTGGGAAAATACCATATGCAAACTTCCACTTAATTTAGCTGTTGGCGCACACTACCTGCATATTACCAGCATACGCCGTAGCAAATGGAGGTGGTCCTGAGTCAGTGGATTTTGACCGTTGACGTGCAATCAAGCTTCCCGAAAATTTGATGCCATCCACTGGGAGATAAACAGTTTGTTTAATCTCGGGCATTGTTGAATCTGTCTATTTCTCTGCCTCTTCGCGCAGTATGTGTGACCTTGGTTGTTTTGACGCTCACCTGCGTGCATTCTGATCGCAACCAAAAATTAGTACGTGACAAAGGGACTCCTGAAGATACGTTAGTGAACCGATATCTATTGTTCGTTTTGGTTTTTCAAAGTCAGATCCTTATACGTTGATTAAATAACTATATTTACTCAAGGTGTGGGCTATTTCCCACCCGTCTGTTTTACATTCATTTCAACCTCTCAAGACGTATGTTGAATACACACAGTCTCACTGCTGCCGTTGACATTACTAACACAACTAATTTACTATCCATTTGGTTTTGTGAGAGACTCACCTGGAACCCAGCTGAACCTCTCGTTTGTGACGTTTCCATGCAACTGAATGTGCTGCACCAGGCCGTCTCATGTTCCAGTTGCTACGATATTCGAGATATCGCGATGCATGTAATTTTACGCAACGTACTACTCATAAGGTTGCTGAAAATTCTTCGACAGCCCACGACCGGTTTCGCTCTTCTTGGGACTCATCAGGTAGGCGCAGTCCTCGAGTCTCCATCAACCTTATGTTCTACTTGTTCTACTTGGGTTCAAGTAGAACATAAGGTGACTCAGACTCCAAATATGCTGACTTTTTAGCTGTTGGCTGATAACGAGGAATATCGAACACAGCTTGTCACTTATTTTGGTGCTCAAGAGTTTTCTACGACCACGACGATACTGTCCCCTGAGTAAGTTTGTTTTTTCAGGTACATGAATCACACAGTTATGTTTCGAAATCAGTAAAATCCCACATACCCAAACTTCAGAGAAGAATGCGCTCCAGCCGGCTTTCAGGGCCATCCGGAAATGAGTTTATCTACATTTCAGAAGACCTGATGCACCCATGCAACAAAATAAACGAAAAAAAAGGAGAATGCTGGCAGTATGAATAGACATCACAGTGACTGATTCAAACCTCATCAGATTTGCCTCCTAATTAACCCACTGAAGAAAAGTAGTTGTGCGGTAGAATCCAGCGAGCAAGAAATACAAGAACGTTTGGCTAAACACTGCTAACAGTAGTCTAGTTGGCCAAATAATCATATTGCGTTAGAAAACTGAACTCTCAGGATGGTTTCTAACTGAACCTTGCAAGTATAATGCATCATCTCACTGTAGGGCCACCCCCAACAGGCTCGGTTCAACGTTAGTAGCAAAATCGTCAATCGGTGAACTGTCCAAAGTATTTGCATTGGGCCAAAACGACCAAACTATATTAAACAAGTGGGACGCCGAACCGTCAACGCCCAAATTCAAAAAGACTATTCTCCTCATACCTGACACTGCAAATCTCTTGGTAATGAGAGGCAATGCATGAATGCTGCTTGTGATGGTACTCATCGCTCAACTTATGTCACTCGGTACAATTTCAGTATGGAACCGTGAGTCAAAGTTAATAATGTTGATGCTGTCAGTTTCCTTCTAAACTGTCTGCCTTTCCTCCCTGAGGACTTAGTTCTTCATAATATTTGTGGTCGCTTAGCATCATTTTGACTCCACGCCCTTCGTTTGTTTATGAGACTCAATGCATTTTACCTGAATTATCATTCGTTCCCTGGGTATCCAGTAAGTGCCGGAACTTTTTTGTATATTTAAGTCAATAATTTATACAAATATTATGGTTGCGGCGTTTCTGTCATTAAAACTTTCAACCGGTTTTCTTGTTTACTGGAATTGGCTTGCCTACGGGGGTGTCCTAACTATTTGCTTGAAATGATTGAATACACCGAGCGGATTTGGGTTTTCTCGTCGTTCACTGGTCAAGTAACATCGGTGCTGAGAACTAGAATCCCGTACTCAATCCAATGGACTGTGCAGACACTCATGTTGAAAGATAAAGCGCTTCGAGACCTCTAAAAGTTATCCAGATTTCAATAGTGCAGAAGGCGAAAATTTCGGTACCTCTACCTTGACGTACAATCAATGGCGGCTCTAAATATGTTTCTTCATAAGGCCATATGTTGCTCTAAATCTGAAGAATTGTGTGGCTCTCTTGCCATCAAAATAGAGCTTCAGATAGAGGAATCCATACTGCGTGCTCCACAGCCATCCAAGTCTATACTGGTTCTGGTAATTTACGCTTGATTCGGCCAAGTTTATAAAAGCAAACCTTATGGTGACCACTCAACAACAACTTTAGCTGGCTTTTGTGGCCGAGCTCCTGAGATCCATAGGTTTGATAGACGGCTCATTATTCCGGCAAACATTTCAGTCTTAGCGTCATAAGTCCTTTTGAATCACCATAATTTAGTGTGAGACCATCTATTTTGGACTCAGTGGTGACGTCGCTCATGTACGGTTTACCGTAAACGCCCGCTGATAATAATTTGTATTGAATGCGCAGCTCATAATAGCACTGTTGCTCACCATAAAAGCTAAAATTTCACGATTCACTGCAGCGGTTCCTACATGATTTTCCAGCGTTCTATTTTGTCTAATAGTATCCTGCTACTCCATGTTGTCAATTCGCATGTCCCCTGATTTGAAGATAAAACGGTGGCTTCGGTGCATAATCGACTGCACAGGAGCTCACTGCAGCTCACTGCAGCAACTCACAAAAGTCTGTGATATTCATCTAGTCCAAACGTTAAATGAATCCGCTCCCTACTCCTTATTTTACAATTGGCAAATTAAAAAACCCAGCTTCAAAACGTTGTTAGTTGGAAACAACTGGGGGATTTTCACTGTGAGGATATATTCTGCTTGGGAAAGTTAAGAATCCAGGAAAATCGGTTTAATTTGAATGATAGCAAAGGTTTCCAGCAAAAGTACCCAATAGTCTGAGGTCTTCAAGTTATTGATCTGCAATCGATTGGACGAAGAATGAAGCCGCTTAAATGGATGCTATATGGGACAAGTTTTTCTGATGAATCCATTGGGCTACCTTGAGCTGTTTAACTTGGGACAGGAATGATGAGAATCAGCAGGGTATTGCGGCTAGACGATATGGCGGATACGCGCTTAGTGATTTTTTAAGACGCAGTTCCACAGGATGAACGAGCTGACTGGGCCCCCAAATGCAGCGTGGGTGGCGTGAGGCCAGACAAACAGGCGAACATGGAATGTGACAGACTTTAGGCAGGTGTCCCAATACATAATATACCAAATACATACGCACTGCTTCCAATGGAGTATCTATGATCTAATGAAATAGAAAAGCAATAGTTCGCAAGAAGGTGGAACTTGCAATGGTGAATCCGACGAACCCACCTGAATTATAACCACCTACGAGAGGTTCTGGTAACTTTATCCTGTAGATGTGTTATCGTGCCCACAATATGAGTGGTGTTTAAGGATCTTAAACTCTTGTTTTGTGGTCACTGTCTCCGAAGCCAGTAAGCGGACTGGACAGCAGCATGTTTTGTTCAGATAACAGTAATACTCACTTTAGGAATTAAAAAATAGCTCAGAAGGCTTTGTTTTGGTAGAATACGTCTTATCGTTTAGTTGTACAGGAGTTTTGACGTTCGGTGGTAAACCTTGTTGGTAGGTGCCTTCCATAAATTGCCTTCCGTCTTAAATTGCTGCTGCTCTAACTTGCTCTGACCTGAAGCAATAATGAAAATCGGAAGTCATATCACCATTGTATAACTTATGCCTGGATATGGATGAAAGTCTATCACAAAATCCTTGGTAATGTCACAGCAACAGGAAAGTAAACGACCACTAATTTCAAACCAATTTTTTGTAAGATGTGGACTAACTTCCAAGGAAAGAAATAAACTTTTTCGTAATTCGTTGCTCAGAGACACCAGAAACGAAAAAATCAGGCGGCAGGTGTTAACCCAGATGCTGGTTTTTATACGAACTAAAGTGATTCATATCAACAGAGTATCTACCTATTCTCTTCCCTTTACCTGTTAAGTCAGAAGGAATTTCGACCAAACCAGACCATTTTATCAATTAATCAATTATCAATTATTCAAAGGGAAAAACCCATCTACTACTCCATCAAAATGAATTACATAAGCTTTTTCACATCAACAGTTTGCTCCAGGAATTATTCTACCAGTATCCAGAAGAAAGGCAGTGGATTGTAACTTTGAATCCGTGATAAAAAACACAATGCCCAAAAGCACATTATTGTGGAAACTGGTTGATTAAATGTGTCACAAAATTATTGAAATGTTATCTCTTTTTGTGCATCCACACGCGTCGGTTGTTTTATTTTCTGCGTTCTCCTTCACTATCCTCAGTAACCTGCGTCACCACTCCATTGCATTTAGGCAGGAGAAACTAAAACGAGTGTGAATTAATATTTGAAATTTGATTGACGAGAAATATTACTGGAGAAGGGCCCAGTAAAACATAGGATTACCTTTAGGAGGAGGTGAATATCGGATGTCTAGGCTGTTGTGGGCGAGGTGTTGTGACAAAGTGACTCACCTGGGGCGGCGAGTTTAATCTCGGATACTTTTCTGTGACAGGGTGTAACTCAGTATGAAGTGACCAAAACGGCAAACTTCAAGGCAGTTGAATAGCAATAAGATATAAAATACTTCATCCATTCTGGTTTGTAGCGTTGTAGGGTATAAATGAAAGACTGGTGTGATAGACCGGCTGGCAAGCCATGGAATAGATTAGTGGCTAGCTGGAATAAACCGCCTAACGCAGAGCCTACAAACAGAATGAATAAAACTTGTCCACTCGGTGATATTGTTTTTTCTAGACGGGACTTTATTGAAAAGCGTTTCAAGAGAGCAAATAAAAGTAGCACCTTGTTGGTACTTGTCTACTTTGTGGATCTGTCAGCGATGAAGGGCCCACAAACTGTTACCAAGAGCATCATCAGCAGGTATTTTTTTAGTTTAGCAAAAGTGGGGTTCAGTTGCAATATCGCTCCCTTTAGGCATTTTCGTGTCCTAGGAGGTCACGGTACTGCAATGGGAGTGCGCTTGGACAATGGATTAGTGTTAAGCATAAATCATCATGGGTGCTGCACTGACACCCCGTTCTATATTCTTAATGGTTTGATGTATACCATATAAGCCCTTCGGAACTTATCGATTCTCATCTGACTGTTTACGGTGTTCCTTCTTTGTGAGCAGGACCATGGAATTTTGATTTTGTTCTATCTATTGTGGATAATACGTGTTAATCCGGATAGACCGTATGGGCTACACAAAGCTAGGTCTCTATAAGCATATTTCAGTCATGGAGCAGCAAATTCAAACACCAATTACGTACACATTAGTTTTGATCGTGACGCTACTGCTATTGTTGATATTTTGGTAGGTGACTTTAGTAGAGTCCGGTGATAGCACAGTGGCGCATAAATTAAGGAGGAGAAACATTGTCTGCACATAGTGAATGCAACAGGTGTTTCTCCGGTCCCACCTCACGTGAAGTCAAGCGTCCTGACGGTTGTAATTAGATATCAATAGTAATAATCTCATGAACTGTTTCGCACCGAGTAAAGAGAATTAGGAATAATTTGCCAAAAAAATATCACCAGCACGCGGGGTAAACTGTTCTGAAAGATCTGACGAAGGTATATTTCACAAATATTGCAGAGTTTATGACGTCAATAGACGTGGTCAAACTTTATTTCGGCATCGTTTTTAAGAGAGACGCCTCCGATTTAACCCAGATGTTGAGGAAGTGCGCTGTAGAGGGTGGAGATTACAGGCGACCAGTAAAAGATGTTACAGGATGCGAGAACTACATTGTCATATATCAAGTGAAGACTGTTTTGAATCATTTGAAAATTAAAAGCGCGTTTGTTTAATGCTTTGGGATGGATGTCAATGAGAGGATTTTATCTTCTAACTTTCGTACAGTCCATTTCAGTTTCAGCAATTTGAATAGCACACTAGTACAATGTACAGGACTTGTTGGAATTCTCAAGATCTCGAGATCTCCAAACTTTCTGCTCTGGTACCCATACAGATATCCATCTGAGACCTAGTGGCATCACGGTAACTGTTGTGAAGTTGATAGACGCACTCTTACTTGTGTTATATGATTTGCTTGGAAAAGAATTTTTACTGTTCATAGAGTGAAGTCGAAGGAACTTATCCACTCTATCCTTATTATTCGGTATCAGTCATGATTTACAGCCGACCAGATGCGCAACCAACTTTGATAGATGGGACTTTTGGCTTAAATTTTGCTTTCTGCCAAACGTTGCCGATCAGTTAGCATAAGCCAGATCAATTTGCCATGATCACTATTTCTGTGCACGTAATATGTTAGCACCACTTGGTAGGAAAAAGCATTTCATTGGTAGCCCATACTCTGCGGTCCAATCTCACACTACACTAAGTGGTGGCAAACAATTTGGTACTGAACTATTGAATTATATCTTTGCAATGTGTTATTTCAGTAGGTTTTTTTTCGATCATGGTAACTGTGACACACACAGCGAACATGATTCCAACATTCGACGTTGAATAAAAATCCGATAATGATTACAGCTGAAATCGCTGATCATTGCGGCTAACCACATTGCTTGGTCATACGTGTACTTCAACTGTTTCATAAGGTGTGAGCATAAATGACTTTGGTTGATGATGCTGTGGCGAGGTTTCCTTTGGGTAAGTGCATTTAACTGATGAATTTTCGGACTCGCTATTGTCATCTGTGAGTTAAACTGGTGAAGAAGTACGAACGTACGACAAAGATATTTCTTCACCTGCCACCAAAACAGGTGACTGGTATCCCGTCATTCGTCAGTCGATACGTACTTAGCATCAACCGCATTTTAAGATAGCTTGTGTGGGTAAATAGCTATTACCAAAACCTAACAACTGTGAAACTGTCGGCATGCCGGTTTTGAATGGACATGGGTGACATCGCTTCACATGTGCTTTAGGTTTTTTGCACGTTTATCAGTGGTGTACCCTACAGAATACGAAATAAAATGCGCAACTCTATGCCACATTTTCTGCTTACCTTAGTACAGACCCCCTGAAAATCAGACAAAATGAGCAACACCAGACAGTAAATTTGACAAGAATTTTTAGTAATCTTTTGCCCGCAGTTCGTTACAAATGATTGAAAACATTTTCTCCATCCTCCCCCAGAGATGCTCAGTGCAAACGGGCCATTTACTAGACAAGTTTTCTTTCGGTCAGTGGGCATCGTTAGGATATAATTTTCCGAAGAAAAACCGTTATCATCCTAATCTAATACGGCCTTACCTTTCTTGACATAAGTAAACACGCATTCCATGACGGAAGGTAGGACGATGAACCAGCCCTCTAAATAATAATCGCATTTATGGGAGGTCTGTTGATAGCGCACAGCCGATGGCTTTGGGTTGACAGATGGTTCCACCAGCATTAGCAAGCTTCGATGTGGCGGACTGATTACGGAGCAGAACTGTGCTCCTAAAACAATCAACGCTGAGTAGTTCTGCATGCATTGCCGTATGTCCGATTCTTTTCTTTCGTCAAACTGCTTTGAAAATCTCAACAGAGTTTTGAACGCATAAATTGTATGTGTACAAAGATGAAGTCTTTTTTTACCTCAATCGCCACTCACAGAACTGTAAACTTTTTAATACCGAGTAACCGCGTATGCATATATAAACTTCACAGGGTTTGGATATAGTGGAATCTTTAAGGTGTTTTTGTGGCAGGTCCAGATGCCTTTAGGGTGAGGCAACTGGCGCAGGTACTGTTTCTAAGATAATTCGCTAAGGTAGACTGTGGTTTGGAAAAATTTATACTTGTCCTTTCAGGTGCAGACACGAAATATGCAAGTTTAACTTGATTTAAGTTTTGCATATAGATAAAAAGAACTTTATTTTCTCGAGTCTGCAGGTTCAGTAAGCAACATGACGATTAACCGGTCGTTAGGCATATCTGTGAAAAATGCAGCCTTTTGTCTACGTACATATATACATAATTATATATATACATATAAAACCGTAGTCAAAGTTTAGGAAATATGTGAAATGCTTTATCAAACCGCCGCAATCAAGACTATACGCCTGTTGGCTTTTGATGTATTGAGGTGCTTATCATGGGAGGGTACAAACCAACCAACAGTTTTCCATCACCTAATATTTTGACACCCTATTCCACTTCTCCTTCTTTAGAATCTGCATCCAGACAAGCAATAACGACATTTTCAACAGCCGTCCAATTGTGAGGTGCATACCCTATCTTATAACTTGCAGTCTGCTGCCATCCAATGGAGTTACATATTATTCTTTTGACACGGTGTCAACAGAATAAACCGTTCATCTCCTAATCGTTTTTCTATCTGAAGAAATGGAAAAGTTAAGAAAATAACGTCCACAGCACCAGTTTTTGGTGCTATTTTCTTTGGGATCTACAGTCATAATGGGGTGATTCAGCTGAATTTAGCTGAGTCTCTTGTCAAAAGCAAATTCTTGTGCAAATGAGAGCATCTGTCGAAATCTGTCCGATTTTGGTTCAGGTACAACATAAAGTTGACGGAAACTTGGAGACGGCGCCTACCTGGTGTGCCTGGAAGACAGCAAAGCCATTCGGTGGCTGTCAAGTAGCTTCCAGAAGTCTTATGAGTAGTTTGTTTGTTTGTAAAATGTATTGCGATATTTTGAATATCATACCAACTAAAATGAGAGGCGGCCTGGTGCAACAAATTCAGGTGAAGGAGACCAGCATAAACGGGAAATTCAGCTGAATTCAGTTGGGTCTGTTGTCAAAATCGAATTCCTATGCAACTGACAGTATTCGTTGAGATTCTTTGAGGATTTTCACTAGTTCTTACAATATTGATTAAGTCCGTGGGAGACACATGCAGATCTTTATTTGTAAGGGTGAAGAGGAGGGTCGTAGTACTACCCTAGTGGCTTCAGTGTATTTTTGTACCATCTTCTATAATTGTCATCAATAGTTCTTCTTAGTTGCGTATTATTTGCTTTATTTTACATCTTTTAAGATTCGCTCGTATAGCGGGTATAAAGTGTTTCCTCTGTGGACACCTCCAGTTTCATTGAATACTATTTATTCAGGGGAATCTGTGTGTGACGGCTATCTGTTGGACAATTGAATCAAAGTCTCTGCTTGGCAATTGCCTTCTTTCATCCATATTGAAGTCTAAAAACAAGCGTACTTGAAGGCATAGCGGAGGTAAATATAGCAAATTTTAACGATGGCTTTGGTAGTGACACACAGGTGTGTCACGAAAACGGTTGTGTGAGTATCTGTGATTAGATCAAGGTGGTAATTTTTTCAAGATTACGGATAACGCTAGTCTCCAAAATGCACACAAAACCAGCGTAAAGCTACAAGGGTCGGCTGTCGTCCGTTAACTGGTAGTGAACCATTAGCTTAGCCATGACAGCCCCTTGGTGTACGCATAAAACAGGGTCATTTGACGAGTCTAACCAAAAAAACACCCAGTTTTTACCTAGATGCATTAAGGAACCAAAGGTCAAGGAAACCCCGTAGTTGTGACAGTTTGTCTGCATTCTATTCTTGTAGTTTGAATAAAATTACATCCATCTAAATGTTCCGTTTTCAAAGATGAACTGTGTTCAGATATGCGGCAATGTCAATTCACTCGATCGATATCGAAGTTTCTACCTAAACTATTTATTATTTCGCATTAGTTAAATAGTTTAAGATACTGTATTTTTTTGCCAGTGACAACCATCTATTGGATGCCATCAATCTCTCAAAAACAAAGACCGCTTTGAGAGCGATAATAGTTGTTTCTAATAAATTACAATCTTGCAACATATTTATGGATCGAGAGTTGCTTAACGTTAATACGTAATGTTGCAGATGACAATAATTTTGTCTGGTTTGCCCAGTGAGTCTGATAAACGAGAGCTGTTTGCGTCACACATTCCACAATACTAACACGAAGACAAACAAATTTTAAATAATCCAACTGTTTTAAGGTTGCCGTTGTGCCGTAAAGTTAACTTCATCAGTTCCAGTTTGTTGTCAACACCCTGAAAGTCTGTTTGATCGAGTAAGACTGTATCAGAAAGAATATTTTGGAAGAGGTACAGTCACTTATTCTTTATGGCTTTTATTCTTTTCCACAATACACATGTTGATTTAGCCATAAATATACGCTGGTACCGGTAATTGTGTCATCTATACAAGACCTGGAAATTTCAAGAAAACGTATGTTACAAATGTACCATAAAAACGTACTTTTATATTACCGTGGCTGTTTACTGCCCCGACTATACATCGAACTCACCTCTCCTGAGACAGGTTTATAGTGATATCGTGAAGGCGGTGAGAGGTTTACACCAAATTTTTCAAGAAGATAAAAATCGCAAATAAATCACTGTCCGAATTAGTCTGTTGGCCCGACGGAAACACTGTTCCCACATTATACTGCTTGGCAACGACGTTTTAGAGTATATTTAGACACTTACTGGACATAAGACACCTAAACAGGCAACGCCCAACGACCACTGTCAGGCTGTAATTTTTCACTCAGCATTATCGATCATTATGGTGGGCTTCCATAATATAGCATTTTCAGGACTAGATGTCAATTCTTGATCATGGTTAGGCATTTGTGAGTAGAGCGCTGTGAAGCCAACAATCTTAGGCTTTTAATTTTGTATCTGTTGTGCGGTCTTGGCAGACGAAAGAAAACGTACTTTTTATATTCACCGAACTAAGCTTTCGTTGTAAAGTGTATTTCTCTTCTATAGGCAGTACGCCTTTCGTCATGAACACCGATTTCCATGGTGGATGTATCTACCAAAGTGGATGTGTTACTTATGGCACCAGAAAGCCTCGGATGTGACCAGTTTGAATCTTTCTGCAGTGACTGGATGAGGTCCAGATAAAGCATGCACTTTCTTCTTGTTAGGTCTTTTGACGTTATCAAAACATGTATCATCAGTTTCGGTGCCCAGCCTAAAGATGGAGTAGCGTAATGACGTTTCATGGTGTCCCATAAGTTTCCAATGCAGTTATTGAGTCACCAAAATTACTTAATTTATGAAAGTCCTTTCGTGTTGACAACGTATACTAACCTCCCTGAAGGTCAGCCACTGTGATGGTGATTGCACACGGACGCATTCCGCCTTTCGTTCCTAAGATATTTCATTTGGACTTTCGCATAACTAATTTTTTTTCAAACTGGAGCGCCTGTTGTCTTGTGTTTACTGGAACCCTGTGGGAATTTCTGTTTAATACTACCGCGGATTATTCCACAAAACAAATCCAGTCATTCATTAGTTTTGACGTTATATTTTATCGCATCATGTCTTGTTCTGTTGTTGTGCAATCACGGAGATCTGTCCGAGTTATCCAGTAGTTACGACAAGAATGCTTCCTTGCAGATAACTCTATACGGTTCAAGTGTGACTTTAGTCCACAAATCCGGTATCTGCTTCAATTCAAGCACTTCAAATTTTGGCAGTCGTGACAACACCCAAAGACAGAGTCAGAATTTTCCTTGCAGATTAGCTTATAAACATCTTTCGTGTATTCCCGAGTGATAGTTGTGTTCAGCCTGTTTCACCTGTAATTTCAAGCTGCAAAGTGCTGCACAGCCGGAATGGCATTGTTTTTAGCTAATTATTGCCACACGATTGGCAATATGTCTCAGTCAGAAAAATATGCATGCACTCCCATGACATTTTCAAAACTATAAACCTACCGACGTTTTCACTGGCATTCCACAGTTTTCTGCGCTTCCTGAGAGAACAGAGATATAACGGTTTTGTCCCGTACATTAAATTTAGCATGTCTATGGTGATTCCGGTGAGTCCATGAGCTCTTCTGTCATATTTTGCTTGATTTATTTGGAAGTACGTACCCAATGCCAGTTAACGTTACTAAGCAATTCAATACACCCTCAACGAATAAAAATTTCAAAACCCCATTAGACTATCAACAATTCATACATTCTGTTGGTATTCACAAGAAAAGTTATATACCACTTAGTATCTTACTCAAATGTTTCAAAACCCACGGATATTTTAATATCTTCTATGTGTCACAGTGTCGAAAAGAAACACCGATAACAGAAAATTGCTCGTAAGTCCTACATACCACTTCGGTTTTGCGAGAATACACACATGCGATACTAAGATGGGTGACACAAGGAGGCATGACGTGTTGCAACGTCTGCGCAGTGCGATAACTTATCTCAGTCATGAATAATTTATTTGAATTCAGTGAGGTACATTGAGATTCTCATCCTCCGCGGTGATTTTCTAACAACTTGAATTCATCAACTTACACGTACAAGAAAATGATTGGTTTCATAAGATGGACAGTGTCTGTCACTGGGAGATGCAGCGTTCTTACCTCAGCACAAAGGCGTCCATCTTAATCGCGTTCACTTTACAAAGAACTCTCACTCAGTAACTGTTTGTTATCATTAGAAACGCCTAAACTATCATCGCCGAATAGTCGGAGCACATCCAATAAATTGATAGGCATCGTGTCACTCTACGTTAGTGTTCTAATATAAAAGCGCTGTTTGAACAAACGTATTCAAAAGGACGTCAAGTGGAAGCTTACGCACGTCTTTTAGCAGAAAACGTTCACACCGACTCCGGTGTGACCGTATTGGTTAACTGTGTAGTTAATGTATTTATATACATATTCCTTGCATAATTCATTCTATGCCAACCTCGTACAAATGATCAGATATGCAACTTTCGACCGGTCGGTTTGGTCCCGGTGTGATAGTCTGCAGGTCGACCAATCCAAAACACGGTAGCAAAAAAAGTGAGGGATATGCCAAATCCTTTTCCAAATTCGGATCGGCCATTTGTTGTGATTAATTTGCTAAGTCACACGTCTGCCCATCAAAAGCACGTGGTTTATAGCTGGTCTCTCCGAATGGTCTCCAAATGGCAGAATAGAAAAAAAAGGAATTATTTTGGGGCAAAAATAAGGTGTAGACCTTAAGCAACACCGGTAGTAACACAAAAATTAAGGCTTCACTTGGATGTGAAACTGAACTGAGGTTTTAAATGCTTTGTGAACCAAAGACTTAGAAACACAGACAAGATTCAGCTTTGAACCATCCGGGGGTCAGTTGAACATAATGCGAATTAAGCATTCGACCATGGAACCTTGTTTGAATATAGTTGTCAGGTGTAACAGGAACCAACTCGAATTTGACGGAATTTGGTAGTAGGCTGCGGTTTGTGAAGCTGGTCCGACCAAGAGAATGGTAACTCATGATTACGTCCGGTTGGCAGGTCTGAACCAAACGACCAGCGATATTCAGTTTGCGTGACATCAAACTCAGTCCGTGTAATCTGCTCTTGTTGTTTTCCTCAGGGATGGATGCGAGCAGCAAATAATTCAAAATCAAGTGAGCCAAACAGTAAGCATTCTACCGACCTCGTCCATCAGTCCATGTGTCTAGAACCCAGTTAGTCAGATAGAATGCGCTGGTGTCGGCAGCGTGACATTTTGCTCCAGTCTTCATTTGGTATCGGACGAAAAGACATACACAACGTGTATTTCAAAATATTTCGAAAAATGATTAACGCTTTGTGATTGACCTACCGAAACTGCAAGTTCTATTCTGATTAAGCAGATGATCCCCTCAAGCTCGTGTATCTTGAGACCCGTGGGCCGGAAAGTGCCAAGACAGTCATGGAGAAGATGAAATGGTATCATCAGAGTGAAGCGAGGAAATTGGTCACAATCAGTTAAGAACAGAGAGAAAACGGTCACAAGCAGTGCTTTGAGTAACATCCCCGATAAAACAACATGGTAGGAGAACGAAATACTCCCTCTCCGCCTGCGTTTTTGTGACAACCTATTGAATGCTTCCAGCAGATGGAATGGGAAGCGTTGGTGCGTCACAGAATTTAAGGCGTCCAGAATTTATAGACGCTTTTGCACTCGGCGTGGTTCGATCGTCAAAACGTCCACAGTGACATGGTTGGGGATACTAAAAATAATCCCATGAGGTTTACAAATGCTTCTCAAGGGTACCGCGGTACTATTAGAACAACTCAATTCATTTCGGCTTATCAGTTTATGGGCAAATAAGCTCCTTTTGATAGCGTGCCGTTTAACTTTTTTCATTCCAGTAACGCACTTCTTGGATGGGCCACAGTATTCATACTCAAAATCAGCCAATTTTCCCTCATACATTTTTTATTCGTAGTACTATCACGGGATGACTGAAGTAAATTTTGTCATTTGCGTTTCCCTGTCGGCGCGCGTCTACAAGCTGTTTGGCTGTTTTCTTCCCTGATATTTGTCTCATCTTGATCGCCAATTGCGAATACACTTGCCCGTTGCTCGCGGCAGGTTTACTTGATGCTCTAATGAGCTTTATAATCCGTTTATTATTCTATCCCTGTAAAGCTGTGCAATCATCCCAAGAGGAACCGTTTCAATAAGAGGACACGATACCATTATAAACCAAGCTAGTCGCTTTGCGCAGGGACTGCGAGATATGTAGCGGATGGTGCAAAACTTTCTTCAAGATAGAGCAAACGACTGGCGCGCTGACTTGCTAACCTGGCGCTGTGGTGATCCGAGGCTCAATTCAACGGCTTCCTCTCTGATGTTAAGCCGCAGAAAAGTTTTTTTAGCTATATCAGACTTCTCACGGTTCCGTTTGCGCACAAACCAACGTGTCTGAACAAACATGGTGTATACGTGATAGGAACAGTCTCACACTGAATCAAACTTGACGTGATCACGTCGGCTCCGACGATAGCCCTATTTTGGCCTCGGTGCGCTGGCTGGATCGCGTGTGCACTGAGACCAGCTGATTTACAGCGTCTGTTCGGAAAGAACCATGGTACCAATGACCGCAACAATCATGAATTCTGCCTAGAAATCCAAATACTTCGCATAGGCCCAGAAACAAATTTATTCAAAATGGTGTTGCAGTGGGCTTCACAGAGCAGGCACTTTGGAAGTATCGCCGACAAGCATAAGGTAGGTGCCAGGTGGCCGCTCGGTACATTGTTTTAGACATTGTGGTGTTTAATGACTGCATGTTTTAGAGAAATAAATGGAATTTTAACCAGTCTTTTTTTCAATCTGATTGGTTAAGTACGATCTACTCTACTTGCCTAGTGGAACCTGCGGGACATACGTCCGCACCACATCCTGCAGACCGTTGAAAATAACTATAATTGATCAAATAAATAACGCCGCAGTAGTCAGTATGTTGACCTGTCCTGATTACGTATAGCTATGTGCAACCGGCTGTTCCTCGTCCTCACAAAAGTGTGCCCCACTCTTCGCATGCGCCACGCTACTACTAGATAGTTAATAGGGCCTGTGAAGTGCACTTGTGACACTCAGAAGACTGCGGAACCGAGGTGTCGCGCATTGTTACTCGACGTGCAAAAAACATGCAAATATGTGCAATGCTTGGTTAGCCACGTGCGACCAGTTTATAGCCAGGGACCTGCCGTGTTAAATTGGATTTCACCATCTTCCAATCAGGCGCACCAGACTGTTGACCACTTTGGCCATCTATATTCAACCTCGGAGGTTAACATGGTTGCATGTTTTCCATTTGACACCGCTCAAGCATATCTGTGTCTGGTCTGGAGTCCGCGGAAGAGGGCGATCTGACCGTCGGGCTGGTAGATTTTGTGCATGACACTGATTGTTCTCCGAGTGGACCTAAAACGCATTATCTTGCGTGTGTTGAGCGCACAGAAGTACAGGAGTTTAGCAGAAGTCGCGCGTTGCAGTATTCCATCCATCTATTAACCATACAACTAATGGACAAAATGATTATTGTGTACTTTATTTCGTTAAAAGTGACCTCACATTTTACCAGCAATTTTGTCCTGTATTTCATAGTGAAGGGCACCCCTTTTATGCGCACGCAGAGGTTAGTAATTTTCTGCAAACTGTACTCTAAAATTAAAATTTTGCGAGTCGTAAATATAGTGGAGGCCAAAACGATGTTTCGTGGCGTGGTCGACTGAAGGTGGATAGTTCGGTTGTTTCAATTTAATCCAGCCTGATCAACATTAGCCTTTCATATTTGCGGAGATTCAAATTTCTCAAAAACTAGTAAGTCTGGAGATCAAAAGTGAGCTTTTGTGGCCCGATTTCTACTGTTAGACTACGGTTTACACAAGCTGTTGCAGGTACCCAAATTCTCAGCCATATTGATTGTTCCTGCTTAGATGAAATTTTCTGTAGAGAGCCGTTTCCTTCATTGAGGAACAAAGAAAACACCATCATAGGCATTTGCATATACCACACAGGATGTAGGATTTCAGTGTCAGAAACCGATTTTCCGTTAGGTTTTCAGGAAACCATGAACGAGCAACGTTCCTAAATAGAATGCAGTGCTAATACTGAAGACCGTTTTGTAGTGGACAAGTGTGTCGTTATTCAATAGTGTGCATAAATACAACATGGATTTATAGTCCCTTTCCATTCAATCCTCATTTACCTTATTGCAGCGGGAGCTCTCAACTACACTTTTCTACTATGTGGATGGCGGCAACAGCACGCAAGGACGTACTGAAGGTTTCTCCATTCAGTGGGTAAGACAGATCGTTTCCACAGGAACGTTCCGTGCCTGACCACAGATAACGTGAAAAAGGGCTCATCGGTCAACCGGATTCCACCGAGCATTGTTGCATCAAATGGTCACGCAACGTATGGCTGCTACAATTCTTCTTTTCCTCGTACTTGACACTTCTGTCTCAGGTAACTTGAACAGCCTAATCGCCTACTGTATTACGTCTGCCTCGGTAGCTTTTTAGGCACGTTAGGCGAAGACTGAATACAGGTGCGCTGTAGTAGACTAGAAGAAAACAACAGTTCTATGATGATAATATTTTCAAGCTATGAAAAGTTGAAGTTTAATAAAACATTCTTGTTAGAAAATCCGGGCGGATCTCAGCAAGTTCTTCTGAGAACTTGCTGAGTCTACTACTAGTCTACTTGCACTAGTCTACTAGACCATCGATCTTCCGCTGAACGCTCAGAACTAGGAGAACGACGTCCATCATGCGGCATATTTCCATGGGTCCGTTTCGCCAAAGCTACATATCGTGGTACATGCATTCGTCACGCACCAGAAAGCAATTGCAGCAAGTATCTGATTGCTTCGAAAACTGATCATCATTATTCGTTATCAAACATGATTTTTTGATGTTCTGAATGTTTGGTTTCCCGTTGACTTAAGCAGGATATCAGAACAATCAGTGTTTCTAAATTACGTAAGTGCTTTTAGCCCAACCTCACCTCATCTGTCCTGATGGCGAGCTGTGCAAGTATTCTGTGATTTCTACGAATCCAATCAAGCTGGTAAACGCTGCTCTCAGCTCATTCTGATTCAAGGAAAAATGCACATTTTAAACACGCGCCTGAACGCTGTGGTTACAGTAGGCTTGCGCGTGGACTTATCAAAATTTTCTCGCGTCATTTGCTACCCGGGTAACTCAATGGACGGGAAAAGCGTATTTTTTCTCGAACTTACTGATGACCGCGTCTACCTGTTTATGTCACCTGATCCATACCACAGTGGATTTAAGTGAGATCCTCCAGTGATCAGCGTGGCAGAGGGCTTGCCTGCTACCGGCACCACACTCATCAGGACGCTACCATAGCTTAGATTGCTCGCTGACTCAATTTTATGACTTTGTAGGCTGGACATAAAGGTGAACAATGTAGAATTGGTGCTACATCATCGTTGTGTGCGCGAAATGCGTGTGTCATGTCTCCATAATGTGTCTTTATTTCCCTTTGGCGTTTTGATAACTTAGCGTACTTAGTTTACGTATAGGTGCGTGGGGCCCGAGATTGCGAATGCGCGAAAACATCCACTTGTTACTCAATGATGCTAGGTTTCCTTACAGATCGTGGTTGTACTTTTGGTGTGTACAAGTGAAGGTAGCTGTGCGGCTCGATCGAGTGGGCTGTAGGATGTAGTGAAACATGTGACACGTCAAGGCTACTGTCACACCCCGTGGATGAAATAGTTCACGCTTTCTGAAAAAAAGACCTTGAATTGCAGCAAAGCGTCAATAGGCAGATGATCCATCATCACAGCTGACTGACGTGCAAAGAACACTCTAACCTGGATTATAAGTACTGAGTGGTGTATATTACGTGCTTTGAATATCATTCGAATATTAATCTTAGAGTACATATCTACCGCAGTCTTATGGATCAAAATAGCGGTTAACGGAATGGGTTCCTAAAAAAGGTGGTTCAAGACTTCTCCGAACGTACAGCTGAATCGGCAACTTATAGGCTTTGGGCACCTTTTGACAAAAAAGGGCATCTGCCTTTTTGATCATACAAACCAGGGGCATTTTTCCACTGAGCCCTCGGACACAACATCCCATTATCTGTTTTGCCTTTGAGGTTTCTGTCATACCTGTTTGGATTCTCCACAAAGATCCTCTGAGATCTTTAACTCACAAAACAAATAATCTTTCGTTAACCTATTAACGGAAACGCCTGGCTGCATTCCATTTCAGGTGCTCACTCTTGAGGGTCAGGAATAAAATTCTTCCTGCTAAAATCTAATTGGTGGTACTACCTCAATCGTATTTCATCAGTCCCATATATCGAATACAGCCATGGTGTCCGCGGGGACCGAAGTTAATATTTTCATCCTTGCACCTACAGGAGTTTTTTGTTAAATGCCAGGCGGTCTATTTGTCCTCCAAAGAGATTTATCTAGAAATCGAATAATAATGGTTTGGAATGACTTGGGTTAGGTCTTTAAGTTATCTTAGAAACTAGACATTCATTCACCTAACCGGTCCCTTGTCTAAAATCGTCACTGTTCCAAGCGCATAACGATTTAGGTTTCCTGTAGCTTTCATTCTAACAGCTGAAGCCTTCAGAATGTACTTGAAGTCAAAATATGAAACAAATGATGGGGCCAATCCAGCATCCTGTCAACGTTCGAGTGATTAATTCTATCAGGCACTGTCTAGACGGCTCTTCTTGTCTGCACTGTCAGAAGATTATTACTTTGGACATTTGGAAGTAAAGACTGTCTGAAGCTAGGAATGTCGCATTATAGAAGCGACAGGCCAATTCTAGCATGACAAAGCAAACGGTGGGCTTGAGAGTATGGTTGTGGCGACTGAATTCTGCAAGCGCACCAAAGCATTGTTTTTGGACACGGTAGTTCTTAAACAGGGTTGTCCTTTGCAGGCATTATTTCACCCTTGGTTTTAAGCATGCAATCCGCCCAAGTTTCAAACTAGGATTTCAGCTAGAGCCGTTATATACGTTTAAAAATTTGTTGTAGAGACTTACTAAACAGCCAACAAAAGTGCTTCCTTTTCTGCGGAAGGGAAGGGAATTTACAATAAAAAACACTTTTGGGAAGCTTCTTCTCAGAGGGTTATTCGGTGCCATTGGTGTCAATCCAAGGGGAAAAGAGTTCCAGCAAATTCTGAGTATTGTTTACAACTGCGAGCCCCCATTTGAAGAGGATTCATCTCTGCAAGATGCAACAGATATTCGAGTTCCCTTATTCCTGTCGAAAATCATTACACTCATTTGTTCGCACAGCCCAAGTCTGCAATTCTAACTGATTCAATCCTACACAAAGATAGCTTGTTAAAGTTGACTTACTGTTACGACAGTTGTCGCCAGAATGCTGTTTACTTGTGGCTCATTCTGGGCCATCGATTTTGGCTCAAGTTTTTTCAGAGTACAGGGACTATAAAGGCCGAAATATTCATGTATAATAATTGTTGCTGATGTGGCGGATTGGCATAAACGAACAATGTTTTCAACAGAGTGATTCAAATGCGATTTCTGTCGGATGTGTTTGGAGAATACGACACAAACACTCACTTCGGAGGCCCTGTCCCCTTCAATACAGGCCAAAGCATTACAATGCCAACTGTACCACTTTACAGAGTGTGCAGCTGTTCTGCTTGAATACTGTTAATCTAGGATATGACAGTGGCTCGCTTACAAAGAAAAAGTAACTTACGAGAGTAAAACTGCTTCGCTAAGCACTCAAGTTAACATATTAAGCTTAGAAAGCCTCAAGAATTCGGTGGCCAGCGAGGGTTGGCGTTGGATACGTTCCGTAGGAGTTCCGTTCAGATTCATTTGAAGAAAATTACTTTCACTCATTAGAGACAAAAGCTAGGCGAAGACTATCCACCACCAACCTATTATCTTTTCAGCTTCTATCGTACAAATGGCCTCTGGTCATCCGTAACGTTACTCAACAATGCTGGACCGTAGTCATGGAAATCAGCGGCGCTACAGAGGTTCACTTTAGCCTGATTCAATTCAGTGGTGCTACGCGCAATTCGGTGATGACAGCTGGGTTGGAGTTAAACGTTACATTTGTAGGGTCGAGGAATAATCCACTGCCACCATTTGCTTCCCCTCCGTATATATTAAGTTTGTCGTGCCATTGTATTGGGAATAACTTGCAAAGCTGCTGAGGTAGTTGGATAAACATTACATACACAATATAAATTGCCTGCGCTTTTATAAAAACAGGATACTGATAATCCGGACCGCCCATTTCACTACGGTTTTCATCTGGCCTTTGGCTCCTTGCTCCGGCACAAAAATATTTCTTTCATTTAATGCCACTCGCATCTAGGCATTTGCCAAAACATTAGTAGCTGGATTACTGAAACGTTTACGACTCAATGAATAGATGTTACGGCATCATCCTGCTTGATATATTTCGGCTGTTTAATCTCTACCACGAACTAGGCAAAATATAAAAAGCATTCGACTAAACTGAAAATCTGACATATTCATCGTTGTCTTGTAATAACCGAATTGCTTATATTATGAGAATAGTCCTAGCAGCGTCTGTCTATGAGCAGGTCAGGAAAGGCACTTTCTGGAGCATTTTCGGCTCTTTCAATTGCTTTCAAATACTGTCGATGAAGTGCAGCATTTTCTGGTGAATTCAAACAGTTAAATTAGCGATCTAATCTATGGCAGTCAGGTTATTAGCACTGAGTGTGTGGGATTTCAACATCAAGGACTATCGCAGACAGCGCATCCTTGCACTAGACTTTATTTTCAATATTGCTGGAGTTCCATCCGTAATAATCAACCACTCCGTGAATGCAAATTACGAGAAGAAACAACCTCTTGCGCTCTACAGAAAGTAGAATCATTTGTAAAGGTACATTTTGGATCTTGATACGGAAAGTGATGCTAACTGGAACGTATCTACGTAATATCCACGCAAAAGCTGGGAAAAACCAAACAAAAGCGTCTCCTGGTGCTAGTGATATTTGTTCTGACTTGCGGTACATGATCAAAGGTTTCCATGCGGGCATCATAAAAGACAAAGGGTACGTGTCATTCCGACAACTGGCCCAATATGCCGTTTTGTTTCCCACTAGCCACTAAATGTTGAGGATGAGACGGATAACGAGCAACGAAATTGATGGTCAATGTATCGGAAATTCTCTGTGATAGTTCAAGAATGAAACAAACAAACGCATTCAAAATGCATGAGGTGCTTTGGTGTCTGTTATGGGACACAAAACGAAGGCAGAATGAATGAATTACGCAACTAGGGCAAAGTTGGTAATGAGTCCCATGGTAATGTTTGTTAATCTTTTATTGGAGTGGTTGGAGGTGTGACGGTCGCTGTATTTATCCTAGAGGTGAAGGACGACGAATGAAGTTTAGAATTATTTACTTGGATGGTAATCAAGCGCAAACACCTTGGCAAAACTGATCATTCCAATTATTAACTTATTCTGGTATACGAAACATCACAGACAAGAGATTCATCTGGGTTCCAGGTGAGTCTCTCGCAAAACCAAATTTGTTTGCAAATGAGTGTATTTCGCGGATATTTTTAGTTTAATGGTAACTGTGTGCTGCCGTTTTAAAGAACAACGGACGAGTTCTCAGTTTCAATTGAGATATCGTCTTGTCATTGAAGCCAATCTATACTGAAAAGACGAGAACCACCAAGTCCTTATTGTGAAATCATCAGCAATCGAAGTAGACGCGTAACGTTAAGTAAGCATTAGTAGATAGCATCATTGTCCAACGCCCAAGCAGTACACCTATTGAGTGTGGATTAAATGAACTTTTACAAAAGTCAGCTTTACAACATTCTCTAACCAGGGGATTCACATTCCTACATGAACATGAGTAAATCTGGCACGTCACCTGTCCCTTTCAGACAGTAGAGTGAAGTTGGATGTGTTGTTCTTTACATCTTTGTCATCTGCTTATATTCCACGGCCATAGCCTGATAGGCAGAGTATTCCATCTCAGTTTGTTCATACCAAGCCTCCAAAAAATAACCAGAGTTCTCTTCCGTGCTTGCTTATCAGAATAACCTACGATGTGACAGTTTAAGCTGGTGCATAGCAGACGTTTTCTGCCTGAGATAAAATTTCTCATCTGGATAGCAGACGTTGACCAATGTCCCTAATAAATTTGTGATAGGACCAATAGAATGTAAATCACGGACACTTGTAGGTACCGACGCATTCATGTGCAACAGTATTCTTCCCGATTGTGACTGTTTACACACGACACAATTAGGCCAAGTTACAAGAGAAGTAAAAATTCAGACAGATGCCGCCCTAAAAGGACAAAACCTTAGCTTATGTGTGACCATCTGATTATATCGGATGCCGCATCATCACAAAGAAACTGGGTACGGAGCGA
The DNA here is from genome assembly GCA_004794785.1 of Opisthorchis felineus. Classification (NCBI taxonomy): domain Eukaryota; kingdom Metazoa; phylum Platyhelminthes; class Trematoda; order Opisthorchiida; family Opisthorchiidae; genus Opisthorchis; species Opisthorchis felineus. Next base: position 734,230 of record SJOL01009403.1, on the reverse strand, counting down.
ATATTCCTTTTTGACTTCAGTTTTTTTCCGCCAGTCAACTCCAGACATAGAACTACTCATGTTTTCAAGCGCTCTGCCTTGTTTTGCAGAACTGATTTGTGTCAGTGATTCCAGATTTATCCGGAAATCAAGCTGATAGCTATTTAGTTACACTAGTTTACACTAGATATTGAGTACTTTTTGCTTTGAGTCTATCTGTCAGGTCTTCCAATTAGCTCAAAAAAACACTCCAACGATTAATAAAGTAATAAATATGGAGCACTGAACCAACCCAATCCATTTCGTTAGAATAGCTCACGAGATACATTTATCACTTTTATTCATACGATAAGCGCATGACTACAAGCATCAATGAAAGCATAGTTTAATATGGCTATCAGAGCAGGGCTAACCATTCTGACTGAAAATTGTCACGCCTTCCCGGAATACCAGCTCTCACTGAACCAATTTTGATGGAAACCAGATGGTCGGCTGTGTGAAGGGAAATATTGTTTAGTGGCTCTCATCTTCCCTGGAGCCAATCTGAAACCTCCTAGTCCATCTACTGGAAAACATGTACGTCTGCCTTATAGGTGTGGTATGTTTTGCTTCCGCTACTGATAAAATCGAATGAAATATGTCATTTTGCTTCTCAAGCAAAAAGCAACGTGCCGTCGGATGACTGTGAGCAAATGGGACGGATAAGTTCCAGTAATCATATGGCTTGGGCATTCTAACCGACATTCTAATCATAGACTTAGAAGTATTCACATTATGCGTGTACTATTACTTTCTGACAAATAGGGTCTCATGCGTCTTCAGTTAATATTGTCATCTTAAAAACAGGGAGGACGAGCCTTTGCACTCAAGGAACCACTGGAATCTGACAATGGATCCACTAAATTTTACCAAAACACAAACTAAACTATTCGAAGCTGTAAGGCGGTTCAAGTATCGTGTGTGTTATTCGGTATCGATGGTTCAATCTAACCCGAATTCATTCCATACTAGGATGGTCTGCCGGATAGGGCCACAGGATTTAGCTTCTAGAAGCCGCATCAGGTCCCCACATGATTTTTTGCAAGTAGTTAATTTGCTTAGTTTGGCCAATATTCACATCTCACAGCTGCATCGCCCAACCACTAAGATAACTCCCAGATGATGACTCCACTTTTATGTGTGTGCTACACTTAGGTTGATATTATTGAACGCAAGGACAGTAGGTAATGGAAATAAGACTTGGTGAAGGTTCACAACTCTGTTGACCTTCGAGGAAAGGATTATACCTGGAATTGTCCGTTAGTAATGATTTTCCCGAGGGGAAATGGCGGATAGACATTTTTACAGTATCCAGATATCCTATTTCTTTTTGAACACAATCGAACAGACTGGGTGGTGTCTCTGGGAATCATCCTAAAAACGACAAAATACCCCAGGTGTAGCCAAGCTACAGGAATGATGACTCACCCCATTCGTTCATACGCAGTTACCACGGTTTGATCAATCAGATAAATAAATACTTCGGATACCTAGTGTTTTTGATCGATAGATTTTGATTACTTATTTGCTGAAGCAGATCGCTTTGGTCAAAATAGTAAACCATAGGCATCTGACCCTAGCATGTAGTTTTCTTGGAATAAGTAATGTGCATTGTGCATGGTGGATATCGTATCTTCCTGATAGAGCTCTCTAGATATGGTAAGAGTTGTCCACGCGTTGCTCAAACAAAAGCGCTTGAATCAGTTGTAGAAATCCTTGAAAAAATTTGCCCATTTCAACCGAGAAGTCGAATTTTAACATCTTTTTACACTACGCTGTGTTTTCACTTCAGGGGTTTCTACAAAAGCGCTTGTCGTTCAGATTTGGAAAGGCATGGACGTTGTCGTCCAGACACATCCGCAACGATTGATACTGACCTCTCCGGAACCTGTAAAACAGTATGTTTCAGTAGGGAAAGCCCCATCCTATGGTCATGTTCAGTCGGGTAAATGACTATTCAGAACTAAACTCAAAAACGCAGGTTAAACAAATCAGTTACTTTCAGTTTATAAAATTACCATCCTCTCTACTCAATACCTTGAGTACGTATGCAAATAATCGTGAAACTGGCATCTGGAAAATACATTCAGTTAGAACAACCACAGAAGTCAATAATATACTTTATTGAATAAAGTGTAAAAGTAATTAAAATTTGTCATCTCCTGTTCAGCCTAGTTTGCAGTGTTACGGCAGTGTGCACGTTCCTAAAACCGTGCGCGGAATAATAAAACTTCCTCTGGTGTGATGAAAACGCTGAACGGGATGTCGCACACATTCTGAATGATCTGTTGGTAATAAAATCTACTTGGAGCTGGAATATACATGGTGCGTGTGAGTGAGTAAGTGAGTGCATCTGCATTTCTCATAGAAAATAGTGATTGTGTTGGTGTGTGTGAGAGAGTCAGTTACGGCGAAAGTCGCCATGGAGTATTCTGGAAAATGTTTTCTTGAACTGAGCATTCGCCAATGCGTAGCAGAATGGATTAATCGGTGAATTCATGTAGCATAACCAATAGGTGATACTGTACAAGACATCATTCACGCAGGTGGTATCGGTGCGAACGTCATCACATATACCCTTGATTATGATAACTACATGATACGGAGTCCAACATAGTACAAATGCTCCCAGAATAAATGTGATTGTTCGAAGTGCTTTGCGCGCCCTGTTTTCTCTCCTGCCTCTTTCCACTGGTGCTTTGTCGCCTTGCCGTGTCACATTCATTCTTTTGACTATCTGCCAGAATTTCTTTTTGTCAGGCTTGAGAGCAACAAATTTGTTTTTGAGATTTGGCCAGAAACCAAACGTTCTATTTTTTTCAGTACCCAGTCCGGTTGTGCAGCAAAAAATCCTGCGTTCAAACAGTTGCGGCCTCATATATTCCCCATAACTTGAACTTGATCTCACCGAGTCGGTTTCATTCTGGCCAGCACATATTATACATTGCGGATGATATTTTGCGTACTCCGTGGTGTTTGTTTGGTCACAATAGGAAGCCAGTGCGTGCATAGAGCACCCCACACTATAACTGTCCATTTCTGAATAAGGCTGAGGTTTCCAAATTACCGAAGCTTCATCTACCTCACCGGAGGATTGCATCATCTTTACATCAGAGAAAGAGGAATCAACCGTCCGTATTTCCCCATTCCAAACAAAGGAATCGCCGTCTTTTGCATATTTCGTTCTGTGTGTTGGGGAAGTAGCCTGGTCCATGTTTTGACGATGGCTAGTCTCCTCACGTGTCACTTGCGTATTCGGCTGCTGTGAGGAACGGTTGCTTGATGTCAAACAACCCGAGTCTTGGGATTCCGACAAAGGTATATTATTTGCTGCCATTCTACGTCGAAACGCCTCCATCACTCTGTTTTGATAAGCTAGGTCAGACTGTTGCTCAACTGGTGGTATTTTAGGTGGAGTCTTTGGCTGTATCTTTAAATTTTTTGCCTTAGTGTTTGAATTTGAAATTTCGGTTGTTTTGTTCGGTTCCAAGTAAGTTTTGTGTGAATTTTGATCTACCTGCGTTATTGAAGCTCCTGCATCCATGGGTACTCCAGTCTGTTGAGTTTCTACCTGTTCGTCTTCCAAATCGGAACAAATACACAATGCTGGAGATGGAGGCAAATAGGTTACGGGCAAACTGTCCTGGTAGTCTAATCCCGATTCGTCATCTGTGAGGATAGGAGAAGATATTAACAGTCCTTCCTGCTGCTGGACACATATTGGTGCAGGGCTTTGTTTACATTGTTCTGACTGGTCGACGGACTGCGTAATCGAAAGTCGTGGATGCAAAGGACATTCCATCTGTCTTTTTAACGGAGCCATTTTGTACGTTTGCGGAGGCTTCGGATTTAAGGCAGGTGATTCTGTTTGAGAGATTTGCATCGGAGGTCTCGTAGGTACAGGGTACGCTTGTGGACAGCTATCAGGCTTTTTCAAAGGGGGTAGTGTGTTTTGTGTAGCATTTGAAGGTCTGTGCGGGGTCACATTGGCGAATGGCGCAGGTCGAGGTGGTTGAGGATAAGTCGAGTCAGTTGTTCGTAATTTCACCCCTTTCCGGTTGTTCGAAGCTGTATGTATCCGCTTTTGTTGCTCCTCTTCTGAGTCGAATCCAGAAGACTCATTTGTTCCGGTTCCGCCAGCACTATTATGGATCAATGGCTGTGAATTCATAGGCCTCAGTTTGTTTCCTCCTTGGTTGGTAGTTACCACTTGAGACATTTGGCTGTGGTTTATTGCTGTGGATTGCGTGATTAGACCACTGACGCGATTGCGTTTCTCATCGCTTCGTTTTTGTAAGTTGTCAGCAACGCGGTAAATACCAACATATAGGCCAATCATGACGCCCATTGTGACCCAAAAGTAGCAAACGGTGAACACTGTGTTGAATATGGGATCGTTCGCAAATTCCGCAAAACATTTGTCGTCGGCTCTAGGTTTGACCGGTGTGTTGAAATAGGGCCACCCAATTATAATGGTGAAAAAAACTGACGAGGGAATGAGCCAGGTTGCGGCGACCATTATACCAACTTTTCCATCAGTCCTCCAGTTTCGATATTTCGCAGGAATGCTGACGGAGAAAAACCGGTCCACAGTAATAAAAAGTACTGTATATTGTGAGGTCAGACATGCAGTATAATCCAGACTTAGCCACAAATCACAAGACAGACGTCCTAGGGGCCAGCGGCCAAGTATGAGATAGAGTGTATAAAGATTCATTGAGAACAACCCGATAAGTACGTCTGTGACTGCCAAAGACGCAATAAAATAGTTGGTTGCTGTTCGAAGAGCACGTTCGACAAAAAAGGATAGTAATACCAGAATGTTACCTGAGATAGTGATAAAACTGGCTATCACTGTGAGCAATGCCATTATAACTGACTCTGCTGTTGTGTAGGTAGCGATCTCACTGACATTGGCTTTATCATTACTGGTAAAGTTGAGGTGGTCTTGGGGTGACAATTGTGCTGTTTCAGAACTAGCGCTGGTAGCATCGATCTGATTCACCTTTTGTTGCGAAATGTGAACAGTTCTTTCGGGCGTTACAGGAGCGTTTACCTTGCTAGTCGGTTTACCCAGCAAATCACGTGATTGTTTGACCTGTGGCAAGGCTGGTTCGTTCGGGGGTTGCGTTGTGCCTGAAAGATTTCTCAGTTTTTCGTTTATTCGTTCCCGTTGCCATTGAGACCAACGCATGTACGCTTCCGAAACATCCGGTTTCACGCCCAGTTTATTAGTGTTCCCGGGACGATAAAGACGTAAGATCGCGGTCTGAAAAGTGTTTGTCGGTGAGTTTAATGCACATTGCACTGAGTAGCAGGAGGCTATGATGCAGAATCCAATGAAAAGCACTCTTTCGTGGTTCTGATTTCCAGTGAATGAAAGCATGAAGAGCGATATCTTCGTTACCTATTTCAGCAAGCTACCTGAAGGTAAAAGGGAAACAAATTCAGGCTAGTGGCACGCTAGTAGCAGGTTACGATTACAAAAGCCTTCAGTGAGTTATTTCAAAAAGAAAACCAACATGCGGTCTCCAGAAGAATATTCATTTTTACAAGCTCACGGAAAATTACATCTGAAAGAAAATGAAACCTTGGGTGAGGAGTGATTTTAAGTTATATTTTGATATAACATGTTCTGTTATTTGGTCAGTCAGTACAAAGTTCACGGGGAAAGGAATCAAGCAGAGTAAAAAATGAAACATCAAACGACAATGTTTAAATACAACTCATACTTGTTGGTACTGTTCAACTTCGTTCCTGATTAGGATGAATCCTCAGGAAGCCACACATATAAGTTTTCACTTTCTGCAATGAAAAGCTCTTTAAAAATTCTTGCCATTTCGAAATGTAATATTGATCTACTCCACTTATCAACTGAATCATTGTAATGTTTGTCCTGTGATTAAAGCTCATTTTTTACAATGCTTTTCGTTCACGTTATACAAACAAACAAATGTTCTACTTTAACTCGCAGGCAACACAAAAGTCCCTCCCAATTCACCATAAATGCTGGAAAACATCAGCGAGCAGTAACGAGGATGTGTATAACTTTTCATGACAGACTTGCAGCAAGTATAACCACGATCCTCTGCGCCAAAATGAAAATGTTCAAAACACATTACTAGTCTAGATGAAGTTACTAAATTGCCTCATTTTCATTGGACTGGAAGACGGTATTCATGTGCCAAATATTGGGAAGTGAGGTGCCTTTTGAAAAGTGCAGCAAAATGCAGTAAATAACGCATAAGTCTTAAGTCTTCGAAGATGATCAGATGACAGGTTACAAACAGTGACATAAACAGTATTTGACGATGCCGGATCACTTTCGTGTTTGATAAATGTGATGTTTGTTTTGCAGGCAGCATTCCTCTAGGCTATTGTTTACAATACGCAAGTAAACAGCACTGTATTGATTTCCAGTTGCAAAGCGAAATGCTCCTTGTAGTCAGTCCACTTAGTTAAGACAGGAACTAGATTGGCGCCTGAAATAGAATGGTCAGGTTGTGTTCAGTAGTTCCTCAGTAGGTAAGTCAAACTGAAAACGTAACAACGTCACCAGTCCCCATGCTTCATTTATTCCATATCTAGCACCAAAAATCAGCCATCCTTCCTATTCTAATCGAACCCCGGTCCATTGATGACCATCCGGCAACTTGCGGAAAAGTCTGGTATTAATTTACCTTGCATAATTTCGTCGTCTAAAGCAATCTTTCACAAGTTTATCCGCTACGATTGTGGCTACAGCACTCATCTGCAAGTCACCCTCGGCGACCGTTCGTGTACTCCAGGACTTCATGTGCAATGCCGCCCAAAATTAACCAACCTATGGAATGAGCGAACGATTCTTTTGTTTGCGTTTTTTTAGATTAGGACGTAAGAACATACCTCATTTCTTCTGGTGGTGGTCCAATTCCAAAGGGATTGTCTCAAGAGGCTCAAGAATTCATTGGACATTTGATTCGATACTTCAGGTTGTGATGTCACGGTCCATCTTCAATAATACATTTCGGTGCAAAAAACTAATATAATCGACATACAAAAGATTTATTTGTGTTTGATTCCTTCGCAATACTGTATAAGGCGTCTAATTCAAAGCTTTTTCTAATGTAATCGCCTATCGGTTTCGTTTTTATAGATAATAACATCAAGCTTAACTTAGACAAAGGTACGCCCATAAATATTAGAAGACCTTTCTCAGGTGCAATATTTTCTAAAGGATGTGAAGCAAATCCCATCACCTAAGATGGACCGGTCTGGGATAAGTACGTTAAAATATCAACCGTTCCACGCAGCTAAAAAGAATGGTCGTCTTTGGTGAACCAATTCACTAGTAGTCAGTTACTTTTGAAAAGGAGAACTGCTCAGCTGGGATTTAGTTTAGTCAATTTGCAAATAGACGCACCAGTTACATAAAGTCTGCGTTTTAAGTAGAACATAAGGTTGGGGAGAACTCAAGGATTGGGCCTATTCAATTAGTCCCGAGGAAGACAAAACCGGTTGTGGGTTGTCGCAGGATTTCCTGGAAATGTACAGGCAATATGTCTTGACAAGTAAACGTCTACTTCCGGTTAAGGAAGGGCCGGTGGTTTAGACGCAGGATGTCATTTCTTATGCGCACTGAAAATTAAGTTTGCAAAGTGGTGGGACATTGTTTATTCGCATACAAAACACAAAGAACTTTGGGTGGTTGATATCAGGTCAGCCACCATTTTGATTCCTCATCGTGCACCTTGTTTACAGAAATCAATTCAAACGGAAAGTGGATGGAGGTTGTTCAAATTTTTGTGGGTCCTACAAAGCCGGACGAATCGCTTTTAGCTGTCACATAGGGACTCGTATTGTCTGGCCCAGGGCTTCTATATTTCATGATTTCAACTGGAACCTCATCCACCATGACATCAACTCTTGCAAGAAAATGCAGTCAGTCAAAGATTGTTTCAAGAACTACCTCCGTTTGATGATAACGCTGATTTTTTGTAGTTGGAATTGGTCATTTTCAAGGATATTCTTAAGAAGCGAACGATTAAAAACATGTCGCTTGTGGCCCGTCACCGACATTTTAATCTGTTATAGAACTCACCATCCCTACGGAACATCTCAGCCGACCTGCCCTACGCAAATAAGTGTTCTGTATCAAGGACTGCCTTTTTCATGATATAACCTTTGTTTTAAAATCCAGACGCTGCCTATCCGTTCAAGCGAAACCGTATAATTCATGCAATAAATTCTTCATCCATGTATGATGAAACGTCTCAAAGCTGACGCAAAGTTACCAAGCATCGGACTGCTTGAAGCATCGAATATGGTTAGAAATGTTGGTAGTGTATCAAGCAACTTGATCGATGTGGTGTGAGGTATGCATCGTTTTTGATGCATACCTCTCTAATATACATATATATATATATATATATATATATATATATCTTTTCGGTACTGAGATGCACTACCTCTGGCACTGTTGTGAAATATAGGTAGCTCGGGTGAGTGAGTTGAAACCCACTCAACCCCGCACTGACGATGTCACCTCGATTGATGATGAAACGTTTGCAATCCAACTGTCAAGCTCGGCGGACAGACCAACTACCGTGCACTACCTCTAAATTACTATTACATTTTTGGCTGGGACCATGCAAACTTGATATAATTTACTCACAATAATAACATCTAAAAACTGATACACGGTTGCATGCACTTGTACAGTTATGTGTATATGGTATGGACGCTGACAATATTCCTTCATTAGAGCAATCACTCCGAACACGTTTACTAACATCACTGCCCTCATTCAACCACCAGAACAGGGGCACGGAATTCCAAAACTATCGGCTACATTTGCCAAGGAGAAACACTTCTTGAATTGTCGATCTGGTTTTCTCAAAGTAGAACTTCCATGCCGGAATCGTTGTTGAATAATCCTGTTTTTAATGGTTGACCAAGAACGTCTAGGAAGAGCTGAGTTTGCGGTCGGTTGAATTTTATGTTTCCTCGGAAAAGAAGTAGCCTTAACTTCTACGCCATTCTTATTTTGAACTAGGTGAAAGTAGAAAGGATTTAGGATAAAACTAGGATCATACCAGGTGAAGTGCCTTTCCACTCAAATGTTGTCTATTTTTACTGCTATTGATTTGCTGGTAAGTAATTTATAGAGGTTGGTTCAGCATTGTTAGACAGGGGAAAATGCCCATGAGGGTCATGCTGATGAAGATCACGAAAGGTCTTTTTTCAAATGGCCATAGGCTTGAAGTCCCAGGATGTGTGACGTGCCTGCACAAATGGAAAGCACTTGACTCAACACATTTGCTTAGTGATGTACTAAAGCAAGGCGCTATCGCGGGGGCTGACAATGGGTACAGGTGCGTTCAATGTCCTGAAAAGTTTCCAACCACGTGCGAACAGGATAATATGGACCCTAGCCAGGAAGACTGGAAGGTCGCACAGTACTCACTTTGACTGCAGGTGATTTCAGTTCACACCATCAAGTCTTAACGTGACCTCTGAGAACCCTCCACCACCAATCGCTCGGAACAGAAAACAAAACTTACTTCGGTACACTTCTAGTTGGGCACATTTAATACGTGCTCCAACCACCCTAACACGGGAAGGTTTTTCTGCTACTCTAGCGATGCCGACTCGTTACCAGCTACTCGCTTATGCACCACCCGTTTAAATGCTGCAACCAGCTAACTATTGCTACGGAGGCACCGGTGATCAAAAGTTTAATGACACTTAAGGTCTTCAAGTTGGAAGGACCGAGTTTCAGAACCACAAGACAAGACGGCTGCTACAATCGCCTTGTATACACGACTCTTTAGCTTCAACGACTCGCGTTTCTGACGTCGTAATGACCCAGATTGGTGAACAGTGCCAAGTACTTTGTTATTCGCACATTGACTTAACCTGTTAGGGCATAATCACAGCGAATGCAGCTGTTAGGGTACGTGAAACGGTCAACAAACTCAAGGATTTCATTCTAACGCTTCAGAATATCGAAGGATGATAGAGAATTTAGAGGTAAGGCTGCACTCTGAAGGGGATAAATGCATTCCAAACATGGAACCACATTCAGTTTTCTGTATAACAGCAAGCGAACACAAATGGCTATAGGAAAGCTGTTGTGCAGTTCACTGGATACCCTTACTCAACCGGATGTGTGGAGGTACAGCGTACAAAGTATGCTTACGAACTTCAAGGACCAAAACTATGTAAAGTGGACATTCCGCAGGATCACAGAGTCTTTTAGAACCAGAGGAAACAATTTCTGTTCTAAGGTAAATGTGGCACTGCTCAGGTACTTGATGTAATGTGGTTAATGTGATCAGTGCAACCTCAACCAGGTCGAAATCGTCTTGGATGTTCTTGGACTTATGTCTCACGTGCCAATAATGCGTCACAACATAATGGAAGCAAGTAGCCGTGTGATGACAGGCGACAGATTTATACCCCTATGAGTTAAATGGGTGAGACATGGGTGCAACCAAAATTTGGTCCCAATTCTCCGAAACACGTAAAACAACCTATTCGACGCGGAACAGAAAGATTCTCCTTCATCCGTAAAGCTGAGGAGATCTTATTTGACCAAGCAACCCGAGGGCTCTTCACGGCCGAAGGGCACATCAGAAATTCATCACCTGATGAGAACTAATTTCAAAGACCACGGTTTGAAATGAGCGGGTCAAATGAAAGACACTGATATAGGGGCATGGATCCAACTAAGCTGCTGTTGAGAATCTTCTCCCCAGCGATCTAGACTGTCGTATATTTTACATCACGTCTTCCATATTATCTTTGATTTACTCACCTACGGAAGGACTTTAAGTTCCAGTTGTGCGGTCGGGCTGGAACGGCATCCGTGCATTCTCAGTCGCATTGGCCTCTCTTCTTGCCTAAACTTCCTAATTTTCTCACGCTTTTGTCCAGATACAGGCTACATTTGGGCTGTCAAACGGTGCATCGCCTAGCCGAACTACACTCGGAGCCAACGAAACAGGACCCCTCGCATAATGGAAAAGTACTAGCTATACTGAGATACAGTGGCTTCCGTGTGCGCGTTCGAAAACACGATAGTCAGGGTTCCCGTTACCATTTATCGTTGCTGTTTTTTCATCCCAGATACTGACAATGCCTTGACTAACTTTTGGCTTACGAAATTTTCTACTGCTAAATGGGGATGCCAGAAAGTGCAGGTCTTTGGCCAGTCTGCTCAATGGTTCTCATGCAAAAGGCTGCAATGTAAACAAGAGAACGAGGCCTGAGTAAGAGACGCGGAGTGGTAGATGTAAGCGTAAGTGTGCCGGGCGTCAGTTTTATAGGTGACTGATTAATGAGCCTACAGATGCAATCGACAAAAGAGTGATCATCAAGAGAAGCACGAGGAGAGTTGAGAGGTGTCAATGATGATTGATGACAGGCGTCAGAAATCGCATTTAATTGTTCATCGGCAGTGCTGTATGCAGCGAATAGGATGATCTGGCTTGTGTTGCTTCGTGATGGCCATTGTGGCATGAAGTGATCTTTATCTGCAGTGCTCATATTTGTATGTGGGTTAAGGTACTACCAGAGCGCCCAAACCCAGACAGGTGGACAATTAGGGTCATCTGGCATAAACTTTGCTTCAAAAGCCTGATCGCAAGGCAGCAGAGATCAGCATGTGATTGGCCCAAAACATACCACCATACTTGTTCCAGCCGAAAACGTAGTGTTGGTCAGATTTCTACCAACCTGCTAGAAGAGACCCTTTGGATGTTGAATGAGCATCTTCCAGTATTGTTCAATGAAGTGCGCACCAGGATAAAGTTTAGTCTCTTCGCGAGGCCTGATGGCACCTAGGTTAAGTGACAGTGTGCATGGGTCCTTCAAAAGTCACTAATTTAGAGGCACCAAATCAACGGATTTAAACGTAGCTTGATGAG